>CM064501.1:3353044-3375544 GCA_032716605.1 Paralithodes platypus
CGCTGACTCAGGCGTCATTCTTCCTTCACTGACATATCAAGTAACCAAAATCCTTAATACATCAACGAATGGGAAGGGGATGGTCGGGAGGGCCCCAGTCGTCAATGATTACGGGGCCACTACTAAATATTAGGTTTTCTTTATCTCCTTACAGGAGTCAAACCTATAATTTATTAGTGGCCCCTCCATCATTGATGAACATGCCTGATTTCTAAGACTGGAGGGGGACATTCGTAATCATATCATAACTCTAGAAAAGCAGATAATCAAACAACCACATAGTATTCTTACTTTGAAAAATATATATTTAATGGCGCAGCACATATATACAAAAAGGGGGTCAAGAAGGGGCGTGCTTCAAAGAAGCCTGCTTGATACAAAAGGTTAACTCTTGAGACTCTGCGAACAGATCTGTAAGTTAAAAAGGCACCCCACTCAACATAAGTGGTGAAAAATAAAAACTTATAAGTTTACATGTGCACATATAACCCCATAATACTCGTGGAAATATTTTGCAAAATATATCCAATGCTTAAAACTAAATTGCTTTTACAGCCAAAACTAATATAACAACACTGTTGTTTGTACTAACATTGTACTAGCACAATTTCCCGCCCTGAATAGAACAGAGAAATTTTCATATCACATTACTCATACTCGTATCACAGCTCTTTATACTCCGGCGGGGTCTAGGGTGTCCTATGTTACACTGACTCCCCCCCCCCCCCCCCCCCCCCCCCCCCCTTTCCTTGAAATTAAAACAAAAAGTGACTTAAGGGCCACCTAGACCCTCTGCCTTAAAGCTATACATGGCAAGGAAGGTTTGTCTAGAGCTACTGACAGGTACCGAGTCAAAAACATATGATTAGAGGCCCACAAATGCGTGGACGTAATATCTTCCACAGAAAAATTCTTAAGGAAACGCAAAGAGGCTGCCCATTTGCGTAAATCGTGGGCCCTACCCACAACGCCGGGATTACTCTCTTTAATGACCTCGACCAAAAGAGAAGCCAATCTACGCTTCAGTAAGCGCTTACCTGTACTTGCCACCCATAAAGCACCCTGGGGGTTTAGAGGAGCTACCCTCAAATATTTGGTTAGAGCTTGCACTGGACATAAATTATGGTGCACCTTTCCCCTTTTCAACGCCGGCACAGTGAACTCAGAAAACACGTGTGCACTGTGCTACAAACCCTGGGGAAGGTGCAATGTGAATGCATTCATTAAGCCTACCAAACCTGAGGCAATTAGGTGTGTTGCTCATCGCCGCCAGCTCTGACACTCTGTTCCCGGTGGCCAAAGCCAAAAGGAATACCGCCTTTTTTAACCTGACAAGCGCGATATAGATGTAGGTGCTAGGGTAGTTATTTGTGCATTTCTAGCCCTGGATTCTGACAGAATTCGTTATATTTACAATATAAACCATTATTTGTTTTCGGTATGCTTTTATTTTACATATATGATGTATATATGAACCTTCAAGAGTGCTAAAATAAGTGGGAAAAGCATTTGGGTGGTGAAAAACGAAGATATTGGCCACCCTGGTCATAAATCTCAGGTCGAGAGAGAGAGACAGGCACAGCCTTCCCCTCTCTCTGTCTGGGAGTCACTGAGGAAGCGGGGCGGTGTGTGCCGTGTGTCTGGGTGTTGCATAACGATCTTTTATGCAACCCACTTGTGCTACATTATCGCGGGAGAGAGAAAAATAAACCGATAAAAATTATGATAATAAGAGGAAAAATAGGTGATAATTGAGGAGGGGGAGGGATGGGGGGGGGGAATAAGGTGGGGAAGGAGGGGAGAGGGGTGGGTGAGATTTACATGGATGAGTACTGGAGGGGAATTATCTCACCTAGAGACAAATTCCTTTGTTTTGATAGGCCCTTTTTTTTTATGGAAGGCTTTTTTTATGGTCCTGCTTCCGTGAGGCCTATCGCGTTCCCTATAGGAAGCCTTCCGTGAGGCCTATCGCACTTGCCGGGTTAAGAGTAATGTAAAATCTGCAGTATTTTGGTACAGACGGGAGTGAAGTAATGACAATACTTTGTCCAGAGACCAAGTAGGCATGAGCTGACGGGGAGGTGGACGGAGTTTAAAACATGCCCTCATAAAACCTGTTTCCTCCGCAACTGGTATTGAGAGACCGGTAAGGTCCCAATATGGTATCCTAATCGCTGTTAAGTGATTTTTTAACGTTACCACAGATAAACGTTTCTGCTCAAACAGATAATTTAAATAATTAAAAACTAACGCCACCGAGGGCACCGTTTGTTCTGTTCTAAGGATCCAAGAAGTAAAGGCTTGCCAATGCGATTGGTACTGTCGTTTTGTAGACTGAGTATATTGATTCAATAATTTATTGGTCACCTCTCTACCATACGGTGCTAGCCACTTGGCCTCCTGAATGTCCATAATGCAAAAGTCAGCGAGGTCGCTAGGTTGCCAATCGTGTCTAAGTGGAAAAACCCGACCGGGAGCGACACCGGGTCCGGGCACCACGTTTTTAATTGCTGGTACCACAACTGCGCCGGCCACAGGGGCGCGATTATCGAGACTAAGCCCCGATAATCTCATAGTTTGTTTACTACATGGCACATTAGAGACGCGTCTGGCGGCGGAAACAGATAGATGGAACTCCACCTGTTCCAGTCTGTCACCAGGGCGTCTGGCCCCCCTGCCGGCGTTATCGTCCGGCGGGTGAGGTATAGTGGGAGTTTGTGAGTCTCCTTGGACGCGAACAGATCCACTTGTGGATGGTAAAGCTCTGCAATCATTTGGTTGAAAATGGGTTGCTTGAGCGCCCATTCTACTGTTGTGCTCTGTCTCCGAGACAGAGCGTCTGCCCAGATGTTTGCTACGCCTGGGAGATAAGATGCATGAAGATGAATGTCCAGCCTGTTGGCTAGAGTAAAAATCTCTTCTGACACGTTTAGCAACTTTCGAGATCTCGTTGACCCTTGTTTCTGAATACAGTGAACCGCATTCAGATTGTCCATTCTGAAGGCCACCGCCTTGCCCCTTAAAGTAGAGCCGTGAGCCTGAAGGAAATATAAGGGGACTAGTAATTCCTTGACATTGATGTGGGAGATTTCTAAATGGGACCAAAGCCCTTGACCCTGGTGCCCTTGGTTTGACTGAGAACCCCAACCTATCGTTCCTGACGCATCCGTGTCTACCCATACCGTCGGCGGAGGAGAGGTCCATGACATTACCGAGTGCAACATTTCCCTCTTCGCCCAGACCGCTAGTAAGTTGTGGATTAATTTTGGTATGGGCCATAATATTTTCGCCGGCAATAGCGGAAAATATCAGTTGCCCTGCAATATTAAGGGGACCGACCGGTTAATTTAGGCTTAAAAAACTCGAAATCCTGAAAACACCAATAGGTGTTTACTCAACAAGAGTCAACATCCCTTCATAAGCCAGTGAAATGTTTTTAGTGAAAACCCATTGGAAATAGTATTTTTTTATGTTTTCCAAACTTTTCCTGTAATTCTAAAAAATTTATATAGCGAACTTTGAAATTAACATGCTCAGTAACTACTGGTCGTACGAGGAGCATACCTATATAAATGGAAAGAGCGTAAGCTACTCTACAACCTACCATACGCTTTATCTTCTTCTTTGCCATGTTCCCGCATAAAATATTGTAAATCTAAAAAACAAAAGTAAAAATGTTCACCTAATGACCTTAGACTTTCACCTGTTTTCTCAGAACCTATATTGCCGCACTATCGGATGTTATTTTACAGTTATTATTGGACCTATAGGAATGGTGTATATACCATTGGAAAGGTAATTAAAAACACTAAAAGGCCTATAAACCAAATTTACTCTAATAATTTAAAAAATTTCACAATATGTCGTCAAAGTTGTAATTTTTGTATAAATATATTCGCCTGAATCCGTCATCACCTAAATCGAACAAATACACAAAATATATAAAATGTGTTTTATAGCAACTATAGATACACCTTTTGTGAGTTGTTTGATCACATAAAACATGTGCTATGGGGATTTCTGTAGGAGTTTATCATTTTCTGCAGTACTATGATTTTCAACATTGTTTTACCTAAATTGCAAGAAAAAAGCAAAACAAATTTTTTTTTTTTTTTTTTTTATCTAGTTTTATGGTCATATACACCTGTGCCAAATTTCATTTAAATTGATAGTAAGACCTGGAAGTAGCGTAATTATCCGGTCGGTCCCCTTAAACGCTTTACTTTCAACCGGCCCAACATTACAGTTAGTTGAATCCAGTTGAGAGCCGACCAGAGACTCCCAGATTCTGCGTGTCGTAGTCAGACTGTGAAGGAACCTGAACAGTTTCCTGCGAAATCTGTTTCGATTGTCCACACTTTGACTCAGAGTGAGAGCAGCTGTGTCCCAAACCAGCCCTATCCACTGAACTACTCGTGAGGGAACAAGGTTTGACTTTACCAGATTTACCTTGAACCCTAGAGTTTTGACATGTTTTAATGTTATGTTGACATGATTTATGCATACTTGCTCTGTCTCTGCCACCACCAAGCCAGTCGTCTAGGTACCATAAAATCCTGATCCCTTGTTGTAACAATGGCATCAGTGCTTGCCGGACTAATTTCGTGAATAAGCGAGGTGCCAGGTTCAAACCGAATGGCATCCTCTGAAAAACATAAGTTTGATCCCTGATCCGTAAGGCCAGAAATCTTTGAAATCTTTTGTTTACCGAGACGTGCCAATAAGCGTCTGTCAGGTCTAAGGAACACATCCAACCTCCCGGCGGAAGTGTTAGCCTGATTTGGTGCACTGTTAACATCCTGAATGACTCGTTGTGAATGTGAAGGTTCAGATACGACAGGTCTACGACGGGTCTCATCTGAACACTGTCCCTTTTGGGAACCAAAAATAGCTTGGATGTGAAGACTGGGTAATTTTGAGGGACCGGGATGATGACATTCTTGGCCATCATTTCCGTGACCAGTGACTCCAACTCTAAAGACACTAGATTCGCCGTTGTCGGCTGACGTAAACGAGGTCGCCGGAGCCACTGCCAAGTGATGCCTTTGCGTGCCACCATCCTTGCCCAAGTGTTTAACGTCCATGCTTGGTGACACGTTCGGAACGACCCAGTTAGCAGACAAGGGTTCGCCGGCTGTACTGCCCTCGGATCCACCCGCCTTAAGACCGGCCCCGGGAATGAGAGAGACATTAGTTTTTTTATGGTGGTGGAGGTGGTGGTGGTGGACGCTTCGCCGGCTGGCTGGCGTTGGCAGAAGACGTGCCCTGACCTGGTTTATTATAGCCTCTTCCTTTCTGACCTGTAAACTTACCCTGTTTGTACCTCTACTGACCTTGAGTGGAGGAGGACTTAGGTAGATGAAAGGGCTTAGATCCCCCCGGCTGTGCTTTTGCGACTGGCTTGGGTTTGGGGAAGTTAAAGGCAGGTTTCTTAGAAGGGGCGGGACTATGTTTAAAGGCCTGAGCCATATTAAAAATGGTTCTCCACACCTCAGGGGACATTAAAGAGGGAGTGAGCACTGGTGACATGACCACCTGATTCGCAATACGATCAGGAAGCCTCCGTACTAAGGACATCCTGAGATCTTGTCGTGCTCGCACCGCCTCAAGCAAGGCTGTGCGTATGTCACCCAATGACTGAATTGACGACTGAAGGAGCAGTCGCCGAGACAGTTCAACCGATCTTCTAGCATCCGCGTCTGCGATTGCCTGAGTGGACCGGAGCATCGATTTAGCCACCTGTTGCGTCACAATGTACTGTGAGAACAGTCTAAATGCTTTCCCCCGTAGCCTAAATTCTCGGTCTAGGTGAGTAGGGGTAGGGGTAGTGAAAGGATCCTTGAGTTCACATAAATTGATTTTGGGGGCAGCTAAGAAATCAAACAAAGCCGAAGGGACTCCGCCGGCAGAACACACTGGCATTGAAAACCAAGAATGACTATCCTGAGGGATCTGGTGGGAAGTTTTTGAGGTGAAGGTGGTCGCAAAGTTCTGAGCCTCCGTCTCCCAATCCACCCAAGGTCCCGGACCCAACTGCCCCACCTTCAACACTGGATTAGCGGCTGAGTCTGTGACAGTTTGCAAATCAAGTTCTGGTGTGAGGGTTGACAGTGTCTTTATGTCATTAAAACCATCGTGCTTGGACCAGTCAGAAAACTGTTTCGAAGCTGAGGCAGGGGGCAGGGCAGGTTTAGCAGTATAAACAAAATAGTCCTGGTGATAATAATTAGGAATGGCCTTAACATTAACATCTACTACATTCCCCAAAGTATCCAAGGCCCTTAATTTTTTAGATTTATTGCCTTGTATTACCCACTCACGTGGTACCGGAAGTTCCCCTGACAAGGTAGGTTGAGCGACCTCTGGATTAGTGGGGATCAAGTGAACCCATGACTCATCTGGGCCGTACAGTAAGGGCATAGCTACCTTTCTCATAGGTGCTTTATCTAAAGGGGGTGGATTGACATCCGTTATAACCCTTACATTCGAAGTAGTCAATGCCGCCGTAGCAGGCCTAGTGACCACCGATGGTGATATAGAGGGAGGGTGAGGGATCTGAGACAAAGCAATAGAAGTCATCAGAGGCCGGACGTTAGAACCTGTCATAGGAGCTCCCAGGTCCACTGTAGGAGTCACCGGCTGTTGGGCAAAACATTTAGTGAGAGCATTAACTAGCAGCCCATCTATTTCCTCTGCTGTGACAAATTTATTCGATGATGAACTCAAAGGTGAATCATTACGATCCTGTGCGGCGTCTAAAACTGACCCTGACTCCTGCACTTCCATGTATGAGATGATAGATACATCGTCTTTGTCATCCGGCTCACCACGAGAGGATTCCGCCGAAGCCGGAGTCTCATCTTGTTGTAAAGACAAGTCAGGAATAGATGATGGGATCGCCGCGTCCCTGTGGACATCAGCCACTGTTTGTGTAGTTCTAGCCATAGGTTGAGAAAACTGCCATACACCCATGCCTTGGCCTGCACTCCCTTGGGAGTCTGACATACCCTCAATTATGGAGTTCCCACTTGACTCTGCCAGTGGACGATCACTGTCCACTGAACTCTCCAAATCTAGAGTTAAAATACTAAGAGGTAAACTATCTTTTGGTACTGGTACTAAATTCTCCCTATGAGATTGCACACTAGCTCTGTCGGGGGTAGAGGTACTTGACTCCGGTGAACGCCGGGAGGCCCTTCGATCATGTGAGTCCTTCCGGGAAGATTTGTGGCTATGGTGCGACTGCGAACTGCTCTTGGGTTTAGAGGATTTCTCGCTATATTCACTCATTGACTCCTCTGTCTTACTCTTCTTGCTCGTTGGTGAAGAAGAGAGACTCGGCGGCTGCTGCCTAAGCGGGGACCTGGACTTAGATCTCGCCCGGGACAAGGAGGCTGCCACCGGGAGCGTCGGTTCTCGCTGTCGCTTAGCTGTGCCTGGGGCTGGAGCAAGTATACAACCCTGTCCAGTCTCTGTTGGTTTACGAACAGTTACTCTAGAGGGACGTTTAAGGGGAGGGTGCTCAATTAGTAACTTATCCCATAACTGGACGTTATATCACATTGAAGTGACTTATGAGCCACAATAGTAGTATAAGCGGTCATCTGCTACCTGACCTCCCGTAAGGCGACCGCTGCGGTCTTGTCATTGTCTTGTAAGACTTTTAAACTGAGTTGGGAGCAAAAGGTACAGTTTCGCATCACCCACAGACCCCTTGAGCGGTCGAGACATTTAACACATTTTATACAAAGGGTGTGCGCAAAAATAGGGATACCTGAACAGGAGGGCGTAATGCATAAAGCAAAAACCGGGGCAAAGGTAGCCATGACAGAGACTGGTGGGAAACTTACTCCAGGTTCTGTATAGACCCGCCGGGACCCAGCTCTGGAAAAAAAAAAAAAATTTCCAGGAATTAATGCTTATAAGGTTAATCCAACATGTCCGCACACAAGTGTTAAATAACCCGCCGGGTAACGAGACGCAATCCACAACGACTACGGCTCGCTACGCGGTGGGGTTCCTAAGTAAAAGATTTCAAATTATCTTAACTTGTCCAAAAAGATTTATGAATACCCTCTTGACATAATATAAAGACCCGCATGGCGTTTATAACTGATTTTAATCTTTCCGGTGGTGTTTGTTTCAAGATTCAATTTTGGAAAAAAAAAACTAAAAAAGATGCCGGCCCCCGAATTATCTCGTGGATCAAAAACTGGGAAGCCTGACACATATACGAGACCTAATTTCTCCCGAAGTAACTTTTTAGATCGCCGTATGCTGAAGGCGGCGATACAAAACGTATCCCTCAATTATCTGGTTAACTAACTGAATTGTAAATTCGTTATTCCCACCCTTCCAGGGAGCACCCGCCGGGCGTGAATATTAGTTTTTAAAAACTGTTAACCCCAATTACGCCTTAAGCTGAAGGCGGCGATACAAAACATATCTCTCAATTGTCTGGTTAACTAACCGAATTGAAAATTCGTTATTCCCACCCTTCCAGGGAGCACCCGCCGGGTGTGAATAATAGTTTAAAAACGTTAACCCCAATTGTGCCTTAATTCGCCGTATGTTGCAGGTGATACACAATGCATCCCTCAAAGTCTGGTCAACTAAACTGAATTTCTATTGTAAATTCGTTCATCCCACCCTTCCAGGTTGCACCCGCCGGGTGATTTAAAGTTAACCCCAACCAATCCTATCCCCACTTCTTTGTAAAAGATCGCCGGGGAGGAAAAACAACAACAGCTTAGGTTTTTTATTGGCTTTGCAAAACCGAAAAAACTACAAACACGTGTCCGTATGAACACTGTTAGATGGGTACAGCCATCCTGCTGGGATTCATAAGGGGCCTGAAACAGGCACCACAGAGACGCAGTCCTGGGGAGCCACAGACACCCACTCGCCGGGGAAACAAGCCTGTTTTTAAACCACGCGTGGCTAAAACTCGGCAACCAGCCGGGTTTTTCATGGTGTAACCGAGAAAAACCCGCCGGAAATAACCCACCCCGTCCAGATACCATCTGAACGCAACACAGGACCGAGGCGTAGCCAAAACACAACTAACGCCGGGCCCAACAAAGTCCGAGGAATTAGCCAATACACAACTAAACCAGGACACATAAATAGTCCGTGGAATTAGCCAATACACAACTAAACCAGGACACACATGACACAGTAGTACATATTTATAACATAAATCAATAACACTTGTACATGTGGCAAAGCTACGAGAGGCTGGCTAGGCCTAGGCAGACGGACATAAAAGTAAGCATGTCGTAATATAAACAAAAAGCACTGAATTATATCACAACAGGAACCACCGTCAACACACCACTGTAGAAAACACTTCCGGCAAAGGGAAGAACTGACTCGGGACCCAGAAAAAACTTCACTAAGTGAAGAAAAATACACTGGGAACGTCAGCAAAAATAAGCTACCTCATCAGAAAGATAAAAGGAAGCAATAATAACGCGTAATGAAAGCCGCCTGCATCACAAAGCTAGCTAACAGTGAAAAAGTTTACAAGTCCACAACAGGACCACGAGGATACATCCGAAATAGATGCCCCAAACACACGACCCAAAATACACTGCACTGCGGGCAACCAGCCCAGGACACTCCTGCTACGCATATCCTAACCTTACTCGATACATCCCGGAGTAAACAAATGAGAAAAAACTCACTAGGGACGCAACAAATGCGGAACCAGCGGAGCGTGGGGAGACACGTCCGGGCAGGCTGAGCGCAGAGCAGAGAAGGAAGAATGACGCCTGAGTCAGCGTCTGGTCAAAGATCCACACAAGTACATCCACGATATTATGGAAAGCATATTGAATAGTTATTCTTATTTTCTTTTTGTTTTTATATTTTACGAAGTTTTTTCGTAGTGAGAACCCAATTCATAATGACTGAAGCCATGAGTGAGGTCGCGTGCGCTCATGATGAAGGCTCCTCATATTTTAGATGCTCTGCGCGGTAGATTCAAAACTACGGCGGATGAGTGTTTGAAGACGGTGCCTTATGTAATAGGCATGTTCGTCAATGATGGAGGGGCCACTAATAAATAAGAGTCTTTCAGGGACTGAGTTGATGAAGTAATTTTGGGCCTTTTCCGATAGACGTACCCCAGAACCAGTGCCTGGGATTCCGTACCGGATGGACTCTCTTCGCAGAGTGCCGTTATGCAGTATTGCAACGGTATCTCGCAGAGCCCTGCCTTTCTAGAGTCCAGCCAGTGCGTGAACTTCTAATAAGACGAGAGGTGGTATACTACCAATAAAGTGCTTGACAAATCAGCATTATTTATTGACAGGAACGCCAGATATCAAGGCAGAGGAACGGATATTAGGTGGCCTCCAATGAGATATAATAACAAATTCCTTTGATGAGCCAAGATCTTAAATAAAATTAAAGTAGAGCTTTACAACCAGTGCTGTCAGGGATCTACTTCAATATTAAACCCAAATCTTCCAACTGGTATCTACCTTCCAGTGATGGTAGTTAATAGCTTTCCAACTGTGAAGATCTTAACTTTGCCTGTCATAGTCATACCTCTTTCTTCGTTCCTCCTGGTGTTCCTTCTCCGGCTAATAAAGGCACATGTGGGGGGGGGGGGATCCTGGGGTATTTGAGGTAGTCCCTCCTGGCCCCTCGGTCACGGTGGTGATGCGGCTTGGGTGAAGAAGGGCGCTTGGAGGTATGATATTTATGGAGTCTTTTTTGTGGTCTTCCTTTCCTTTGTGGCTTTCCTTTTCTTTTGTGCATCAGGGTTCTTCACTATGTAACTTTTATACTCTTGCAGAGTGTTGGAGGAAGTGTGCAGGCTATTGCAGCGACTCTGGCACATCTTGGTGGTGTGTTGGTTACAGCTTCCTTTCTCGGGAGTGTGGTGGGAAGCGCGGGAAAACTGCTTGGCGGTGGTGGCGTGGTGCTTGGTTTCTTCGCTCATGCTTATAAAAATACCTTTAAGATCCCCCTTCAAATTTAATTTGTGCGTTTTCTTTTTTCGTAAGAAAAATTGCACGGCCGATGGCCAGTTCCTTTTATATTTACCTTATAAATATGGCAGTACAATTGTTAAGAGCAAACCTGGTGGTCCCTCGGATATCCACCCCCGGCAGGGTTGGGTTATTGACACAGGGCCCTCCCGGTCGTCATCATGCGACTGTGTCAAGAGCATTGCAACGTCCCAAAGCTGCTTGTCAGTACAGCTATTTCTTTAGTAATATAAGGGGACTTCACTCTAACATCAATTCTGTACACCAATTTCTTCAAGCAGAATCCCCTACTCTCCTTTTTTGACAGAGACTCAAGTAACATCCACATCTGACACATTCTAGATTTAATTTTCCAGGTTAGGTTATCAACTGCTCCAAAATTTCAGACCTAAATGGTGGTGTATGTTGCTTCGCAAAATCTGAAATTGCCCTGGAGGAGGTTACTAGTTTCAATTGTCCCTATTTTGATTATTCTATATACAAATTAATTTCTGCTGGTAAATTTAAATACATATGTGCATCTACCGTTCCCCAAATACTCCTCCAGAGCAAAGTCTTTTTGATTCTCTGTCCTCACAACTCAGTGTCCTCAACTTAAATGCTTCTTCTGAAATCACTGTGTTGGGTGATTTTAATGTCCATAATGTGAATGGCTCACTCATTCAGCCAGGACTGATGATGCTGGTCTTGAATGTGAGCTATTTGACCAGACTCATTTTAATCTCATTCAACTAGTCAACCAACCCACCGTGTACCAGATAATCCTAATCATATTCCACCTACTGGACTTATTTTTAACAACCAATTCAGAAAATTATGATGTTACAGTGAGGTCCCCACTTGGATCTTCTGATCACTGTCTGATACAGGCCACTGTCTATCACCTACCCCACACCTTCCACTCTGAACCTGTTTTGGTGACTAAATGGCCATTACGATAGGGCAGACTGGGAGGGTCTTCAAGGTTTCTTTATTGATATTCCCTGGACCTCTTTCTTTTCTAATGATGCACACTCCACCTTGAGCCACATACAAGAATTTGTAAAATTGGAATGGAAAACTTTTATTCCTCATCAAAAGTACAGTAAAAGATCTAATTCACCTAAATGGGTTTGACCATAATTGTGCTAGAGTAACTGAACAAAAAGCAATAGCCTACAATGCATACACAAGATCAAAAACACATGAAGCCTTTAATTACTTTAGAAACATCAGAAATCATGCCAAAACTGTATTAAACCTAACTAAATCAAACTTTCTCCATAAGCAGGCAAATAAACTTCTAAATAATTCAAATGATAAGAAAATATTTGGTCTACTCTTAACTCATTCAAATCCAACTTCACTACTGCTTCATCCATTCCACCATTAAAATCTCCGACTGGCAATCTTGTAAGTGACCCACGAGGTAAAGCTAACCTTCTTTGCAGATATTTTCTCCACCAACTCAACCTTAGATGACTAAATCAAGATGTCCCTGTACTTAATTTTAATTCACCTGAAATTCCCTCACTTAAGATCCACACCAGACATGTCAAAACTATTTTGCAGAATCTCTCAGTAGATAAGGCTCCTGGTCCAGATGAAATTCCTCCAATAGTACTTAAGAATTGCTCCTTGGTGCTCGCTCCTGTATTGGCAAAATTTTTCCGTCTGTGTACTCATACCTCATGCTTCCCAGTACCCTGGAAAGAAGCAAACATCCATCCAGTTCCTAAAAAAGGTGCCTCTTCAGATCCATCAAACTACAGGACCAATAGCTATAACTTCCACTCTTGGCAAAGTTTTTGAAATTATTTTAAATAATCACATAATTAAGCATCTGGAGAATAATAAATTAATCAGTGATAGGCAATATGGTTTTTAGACGATGTCGATCAACTGCAGACATTCTTTGCCTTCTTACGCATCAAATCAACCAAGCTACAGACCAACCATGGTGAAACACATACAATAGCACTGGATATATCAAAGGCATTTGATAGAGTCTGGCATCAATCCTTATTGTCGAAGATGTCACACTACGGCCTTGCATCATTAGTTCCACTAATTTCTTCTTATCTTCATAACAGAAAAAATACGTGTAATGGTAGATGGCCTTTATTCTCAATTTCACTCAATAAATGCTGGTTTTCCCCAGGGATCAGTTTTGGCCCCAACTCTGTTCCTCATTCATATCAATGATCTCATATCTACCACTCATAATCCAATACATTCCTACGCAGGTGACTCAACACTCCACAGTTCCTCCACATTTACCAATTCTTTCACCCTACCTGATCTTATAAATTCAAAAATAACACTGCAATTTTCTCTGAACCAGGACCTTTCTAGAATTAATGCATGGGGACAAGAGAATTTATTTTTCCTTTATGCACAGAAAACCAAGTACATTCAATTTTCTAACCGACAGAATCTCACGGACTCCCATATATTTTTTAATGATGTAAATATTCCCACTTCCCCTAGTATTGACATCTCGGTGTGTAACATTAACTACTAACTTGAGCTGGACACATTATGTTAGAAGCATTGCTAAGAATGCCTCTAAAAAACTGGGACTCCTGTACAGAGTTCGAGAATTCTTCACTGACGAGCAGTTGGCCGTAATATATAAAAGTTCACTGTGCGCTCTCTAAGATGGATTACTGTTCACCTCTGTGGGGTGGAAGTGGAGTGGTTGCATTGAGGCAGTTGGACAAAATTCAAAATAAAGCTATTAGATTAATCAATAACCCTGCAATCACACAGGACCTTCCTACATTAGCCATACGAAGAAACGTTGCATCCCTTGCATTATTCTACAGATATTTTCACAGCAATTGTTCCGAGGAACTGCTTCAATTGTGCCGCCTCTCCATCTTTCCCCGTAGAACTAGGGCAGCTGAGAGCGCCCATGAATTTACACTTTCTCCTCCACAATGCAGAACTTCTGCTTATCAGAATTCATTTATCCCCAGAGCTACTACTCTTTGGAATTCACTTCCCTCGAATTGCTTTCCACAAACTTACAATCAACAAATGTTTAAATCCAGTTGTTACAAACATTTTATGAATGGAGGATGCCTTTAGGCACATGGACCTTTTTGTTTTATCTGTGTTTTTCCTTCCTCCGTTCATTGTCTCTTAAAAAAAAAAAAAAAAAAAAAAAAAAATAATATTGCTGGCTCGGCAGGAAATTATCGACACCTAAATAGCACTAAAGGTGTTATTATTGGCAAAGAAATGGCGCGAAAGGTCTTAAAATCGCCAAACTAATAGTGCGAATGTCTTAAAATCTCAAAACTAATGTGGCTAAACATGAGGGAGAAGGGGGTCCAGATAACCATCCCTAAAATAACTTAGTTTGTTCTAGTATCTGAGAGACGAATATATATTAGCTTCACCCCTTCAGCACGATGCTGCCTTTCTGCCTTGTATTCTGGCTAAAATTAGATTATTTCATGCAGTTTAAGAAGGACCTACAGTATGTTATCCAGAGGGTTAATTTAGAGCGTAATTTCCCCTTTGAGATCTAGAGGTAGATTATATGCTACAGAAAATGGTCTAATGGAAACCAGAATATGATGAACATTACGTCATCATGCTGAAGGGGTCAAGAACGATCTGTCCAAGCAAATACAAAATGGTACGGTGTGTGAGAGCCATTAAACACACACACACACAAGTAAAAAATAAAATATAACTGTTACTATTTAAATTGTATTAATTTTACTATATACAGCTACTGTATGTATATACTATATATACAGTATATTATATAGACCGGTAAATATATATATATATATATATATATATATACAAAAGTCTATGCATATTCACCGGTGTAGATCTCTGACTTCCTTATCAGGTGACGTTTCTCCCGGCTTGGTTTGTATTGTTTACCTCTCACTGGGACCCCTTGTGTGGTGTGTGTGTGTATGTGTGGTGTGTGTCTGTGTGTGGTGTGTGCCTCTGTGTGTGTGAGAGAGAGAGAGAGATAGTAATTTGTTTTATCGCCCACTGGGACGCCTAGTTTGGTTTGTGTGTGTGTGATTGAAAAGAGAGAGAGAGAGAGAGAGAGACAGAGAGAGAGAGAGAGAGAAAGAAAGAGTGAGAGAGAGAAAGAAAGAGTGAGAGTGAGTATGAGAGACTAAGAGAGATAGTTTGTATGTATTAAAGCTATATAAAGTATACTGTTGACAAAGAGAGATATATGATAACGACCAAGCAGTTTATTATAGATGGCAGAGAGATAATAGAGATAAGAATATTACCTGATAATATTAGCAACCCTTTTAAATATACGACGGGTTTTATCAAGGTTTACTTTATTATAGTTACCGACAGCCGAATGTTATCATAGCTTAAGGGAAGATTTAATGTTATTTTTTTTAGAGTGTTTACTTATGTTTTTTTATTTATTTTCTAGTTTCCTCTCTAGACCTCCATCAAGCTAGAATAAAATGTCCATCAAGACCCCCCCCCCCCCCCCTCAGGGGGCCCTCAGAGGCTCAGAGAATAATTTTTATATTTATCTCGAAGGGGTTCTTTATATATTTTGTATTTTATATTTGTTTAAAGCTTATAGAGGTCTAGTAAGCAATCTAAATCAAATCTTAAAGTATATTAATATCTGCAATGTGTTTGTGTGTAAGGCTGGGGTGAATACGGTATTTCATTTTGTGTAGCCCTCCTTGCCTGACATTTAATGGTCACCGTACGATTTCTTGGCTCACCTCAAATAGTGGAGTCCGCACACAATGAAAAACTTGCTAAATATAAAAAACGAAAAGGAATAATAATTAATATATACTGTATATTAAACAAATAGTGGAGTCCCCACACAATGAAATACTACCTACATGAATATAATATACAGTATAGGGGAGGTGTGGTGGAGTGGTCTTGCCACTGGCCTGGTAATCCAAAGGTCCCGGGTTCAAATCCCGATGTATCAATGGGAAGATATTATTGGGTTGGAATTTGTGCTGTACCTAGTATCAGTTCATTACCACAAAGCCCACCGAAACGTCAATAAAATACCCTCATTGTTCCCTGATTAAATAGCACTGTATGAATATTCCCATATTCAAAATATGCTATAGGGGTGCACTTTCTTTCTTTTCTAATGATGCACACTCCACCTTGAGCCACATACAAGATTTTGTAAAAATTGGAATGGAAACTTTTATTCCTCATCAAAAGTACAGTAAAAGATCTAATTCACCTAAATGGTTTGACCATAATTGTGCTAGAGTAACTGAACAAAAAGCAATAGCCTACAATGCATACACAAGATCAAAAACACATGAAGCCTTTAATTACTTTAGAAACATCAGAAATCATGCCAAAACTGTATTAAACCTAACTAAATCAAACTTTCTCCATAAGCAGGCAAATAAACTTCTAAATAATCCAAATGATAACAAAATATTTTGGTCTACTCTTAACTCATTCAAATCCAACTTCACTACTGCTTCATCCATTCCACCATTAAAATCTCCGACTGGCAATCTTGTAAGTGACCCACGAGGTAAAGCTAACCTTCTTGCAGATATTTTCTCCACCAACTCAACCTTAGATGAAATAAATCAAGATGTCCCTGTACTTAATTTTAATTCACCTGAAATTCCCTCACTTAAGATCCACACCAGACATGTCAAAACTATTTTGCAGAATCTCTCAGTAGATAAGGCTCCTGGTCCAGATGAAATTCCTCCAATAGTACTTAAGAATTGCTCCTTGGTGCTCGCTCCTGTATTGGCAAAATTTTTCCGTCTGTGTACTCATACCTCATGCTTCCCAGTACCCTGGAAAGAAGCAAACATCCATCCAGTTCCTAAAAAAGGTGCCTCTTCAGATCCATCAAACTACAGACCAATAGCTATAACTTCCACTCTTGGCAAAGTTTTTGAAATTATATTAAATAATCACATAATTAAGCATCTGGAGAATAATAAATTAATCAGTGATAGGCAATATGGTTTTAGACGATGTCGATCAACTGCAGACATTCTTTGCCTTCTTACGCATCAAATCAACCAAGCTACAGACCAACATGGTGAAACACATACAATAGCACTGGATATATCAAAGGCATTTGATAGAGTCTGGCACCAATCCTTATTGTCGAAGATGTCACACTACGGCCTTGCATCATTAGTTCCACTAATTTCTTCTTATCTTCATAACAGAAAAATACGTGTAATGGTAGATGGCCTTTATTCTCAATTTCACTCAATAAATGCTGGTGTTCCCCAGGGATCAGTTTTGGCCCCAACTCTGTTCCTCATTCATATCAATGATCTCATATCTACCACTCATAATCCAATACATTCCTACGCAGATGACTCAACACTCCACAGTTCCTTCACATTTACCAATTCTTTCACCCAACCCGATCTTATAAATTCAAAAATAAACACTGCAATTTCTCTGAACCAGGACCTTTCTAGAATTAATGAATGGGGACAAGAGAATCTAGTTTCCTTTAATGCACAGAAAACCAAGTACATTCAATTTTCTAACCGACAGAATCTCACTGACTCCCATATATTTTTTAATGATGTAAATATTCCCACTTCCCCTAGTATTGACATTCTCGGTGTAACATTAACTACTAACTTGAGCTGGACACATTATGTTAGAAGCATTGCTAAGAATGCCTCTAAAAAACTGGGACTCCTGTACAGAGTTCGAGAATTCTTCACTGACGAGCAGTTGGCCGTAATATATAAAAGTCATGTGCGCTCTCAGATGGATTACTGTTCACCTCTGTGGGGTGGAAGTGGAGTGGTTGCATTGAGGCAGTTGGACAAAATTCAAAATAAAGCTATTAGATTAATCAATAACCCTGCAATCACACAGGACCTTCCTACATTAGCCATACGAAGAAACGTTGCATCCCTTGCATTATTCTACAGATATTTTCACAGCAATTGTTCCGAGGAACTTGCTTCAATTGTGCCGCCTCTCCACATCTTTCCCCGTAGAACTAGGGCAGCTGAGAGCGCCCATGAATTTACACTTTCTCCTCCACAATGCAGAACTTCTGCTTATCAGAATTCATTTATCCCCAGAGCTACTACTCTTTGGAATTCACTTCCCTCGAATTGCTTTCCACAAACTTACAATCAACAAATGTTTAAATCCAGTTGTTACAAACATTTTATGAATGGAGGATGCCTTTAGGCACATGGACCTTTTTGTTTTATCTGTGTTTTTCCTTCCTCCGTTCATTGTCTCTTAAAAAAAAAAAAAAAAAAAAAAAAAAAAATCCTGGTGAGTTATCTGCTCAACAGGTGGCGTTGTGTGTGTGTAAGTGTGAGATTCCGAGTGTAGGGAGTGAGACAGTGAAGCACGGGAACGAGGTGGCTTCAGAGATGGGGTCGTTTCGGGCCATGAGTGAGCACCGTGCCTCATGTGAAGGCAAGATGGCAGGTGCTCGTTGTACTCTACGTGCTTCACTTGTCTCACTCCCTAGACTGGAACAATACCTCACGGGCTTCACTGTTCATTGTAAAGCGGTGAATGTTAAGGCTCTCAGCCTATGCCCGAGAGGAAGTAAGTTGGAATATAGAAAAAAAAAAAAAAAAAAAAAAAACGGTACTGTATATATATATATATATATATATACCGGTATATATATATATTTAAGTAAATAAGTATCATGTTTATTGTATTTTTTGTTCATGTTGTTAATAGATTACATTTTTAATATACTTTCTAATATCTCAATTTTGCGTTACCCAGATTAACAACTTAAGTAATACTTGATATTGACTATCTATTAAAGTCGTGAAAAGTCTTTTAAAACACCGGTAGGTAAACTAATGGGACGAACGTCTTAACATACCAAAACAAATGGAGCTACACATGAGGGAGAAGGGTGTTCAGAAGATAAACCCATAAAACAAGTAAGAATGTTGTTCTCTCGTATCTCGTCACAGGTGCAGTGTAACTAACGATAGTGTCGGACAGGTTGGGGGAGAGGGGTTTGAAGCCCGGTCAGGATGCAGTATATCTCTCCCTGTGTGTTTTAGGTCCGGTCCTGTCTGGGTACTTTTAGATAGCAGTTAGTAACAGTAAAGATGGCCACTGGTTCTGAAACTTGTACATGGTCATACAAGGAGAGATATAATGATTGATCTTTTAATGCCACTTTAGTACGGACAAAAATACAGTATTAGTCAAATGGAGTGAGTTTTTATTTTCGTTGACTGAATTTTGCTAATTACTAGTTACAATAACGATATATATATATATATATATATATATATATATATATATATATATATATATATATATATATATACAGATTAAGTATAATAGATTGATTTACAGCTATATAAATACGGTAGCTAAAAAAAAGTAGATAGATGGATAAATTAACTAAACAAATATAATGGTAGAAAACTTGTACCTGTATATATATACCATTGCATCTGCTTAAATATTTACCAGAATATATAAGCAATTCTCCGTGGCAGCCATACTAATGAAGGGAGACTGACGTGTGTTGGCACCGTGCTGGGGTGACGGTGCTTTCTCTCTTCAATAACCGGTATTTGGCGGGACGGTAAGCTTTGGGGGGCGTTAAGCTTTTGGGGGAGTTTTGCTTTTGTGGGTGTTAAACTTGTGTGTGCGTTAAGCTTTTGTGGTTAAGTTTTTGTGATGGTTAAACTTTTGTATGCATTATACTTTTGTGTGCATCAAGCTTTTGTGTGGGTTAGACTTTAGCATGCGTTAAAAGTTTGTGGTTGTTAAGCTTTTTTGGCAGTTAGGCTTTTGTGGTAGTTAAGGTTTTGGGGTTGTTGTTTAAACATGTTTCGTTAGAGAAATGTTTTAGTCGATGGCCAATTTCTACGTTGCAGGCTCGCTATCGCTCACTCAAGGATATAATCGACACCTGAATGGGGCTTAACGTCTTTTAATTGCCAAACCAATGAAGTAAGAAGTCTTAAAATCGCCAAACTAATGCGGTGAAACGTCTTATAATCGCCAGACCAATAGGGCGAAATAAGGTGGTGAGAGTCCAAAAAGAGCAAATATTTGTTTTGTGTGTTTTTTTTGTTTTTGTCTTCTATATTCGAAAGACAACCTGTCGGGCATAGGCTGAGAGCCTGTACATTCTACCGTTATGAACGGTGAAGCCCGTGAGGTCTCGTTCTAGTCTAGGGAGTGAGACATGTGAAGCACTTTCTAGCTGCAACCAGCCCCTGCCATCTTGTCTTTGCAGGATGCATGGGGCTTAGTTGCTCACTCACAGCTGGAAGCAGCTCCATCTCTGAAGCTGCCTTGCTCCAGTGCTTCACTGTCTCATCCCCTAGACTCGGACCCTCACTCTCAGAACGCCACCTATTGAGCAATGAACTCACTATATATATATAGGGTTAATATACCCTCCTAACTCCGAAAACCAGCGAGACTCTACTCAATTGGTACTCATTTGATGTTCACTCCAAGTCCCGCAGATTAGGTCCGCTCCGGGGAAATTAGTCGGGAAGTTAGTTAAGAAATCCATACTAGAGCTAGGATATGAGAGAGAGAGAGAGAGAGAGAGAGAGGGTGGGGGGTAGGGGGCTGAGGAATGAGGGAGTGAGGAGTGATAGAATGAGAGGGAGAGAGAGAAGGGTTGAGAATGAGAGAGACAGAGAGGGGGGGGAGTGAGAGAGAATGAGAACAATGAATACATACATTACGGAATGTTCATGGATTTAAGACAGAGGGCTATCTTTAAATTCATTATAATTAGGTTAGCTCCTACAAAATTAATGTCTGGCATCACACATGTTATTAATTTCATTGCATTATTTACTCCAAACATATTTATACTTTTACTTTATTTTGTGTAAATAATTAATATGATTTATATTGTCTATAGACTGTCCATACCAAGTAATAATCTTGTTTCCTTAATTAGTAAAGCGATAGTATGTTAATAATATTGCTAAGACAGAAAAATATAGTATTAAAAGGCAGACACACATGACCAAGACAAACATACAGACATATACATAGGCAGTCAGACAGATAGACACAGACAAACACAGAAACACAGACAATCAGGCATATTATCAGATAGACACAGACAAACACAGACACAGAAAATAAAGACATTAGAGGAACGAGACAATCTGCCTTTTATTTTCTGTCGGCTGTAACTGGCCAGACACCGGAGGCCCTTTAGTAAACAGGCTGTGGACAACTATACTCTTTATTATTATCAGGGCAAAATATCTTGAACACTAACCCCTGTAGCTCATAAAGGACTAGTGTTATCGAGCTAATAGTTCTGCCATTTGGGAATAGGTGTGGACATTTCCGGCCCATTTGCTCTAGCCCTTTTTTTATTTATAGAGGTTAGGGATCACATTGTTTGCCCTACCTATAATTATGTACAATCGCGCTAATAAGTGATGTCTCGGCACCAAGTATGTTTTGATTAATAATTGGTATCAGCAATATCTAAGCTTCATTTCTTCATATCGAGTGAAATATACAAACACGTTCCTACACTTAGCCGCCCTATTCAACATCTGACAGACATTAATACAGCACAGTGCAAGCCAAACGTAATGACAGCTGGGGCATGACTTATTAGCGCGACTGTACAGAACTAATGGTATGAATCGTCTTTAGATCTCCAAACTAATGTGGTGAAACAGGGGAAGCCCAAAAAAGGTCTCACACTGACCAAATTAGGTTAAAGGGTATACATTTATAAACATGTATTACCCTTTCACTCCCATACTTGACCACTTGCGAGTTTCAGGTTATAAGGAAGTTGGAGCTGTAGACATCGATAGTTAGCGGAATTACCAGCTAAGTGACGGTCGTAGTAGAACATTTTTTAAATACATAAAACCAAATTAATCATACTTTCTATCCATCAGAAACCTACATTATTATAATTATTGCATTTTTGTTTAACCCCTTCTGCACCATGACGTAATGTTCATATACTGGTTACCATTAGGTGATTTGATTTAGCTTATAATCAACCTCTAGGATTCAAAGGGGTATAATATTACGATCTCAATAAAGCCTCTGAATAACATAGATCCTTCTTAACCCTGCTCAGGTAATGTTCCAGAAGTATAACGAAATTAGCAATGTGGCCCCATATGGGGACCGGCACTTTAACCCTTTCAGACTCATATGATGCAGAGGTTGCCAGATTAGCAATAAGAAATAGAGTTCTCTCACTCTTATAATTACCTCTCCAAAATTAGTTTTCTGCCCACAGCTAACTCAAAGACATCTGCAGAGGTTGAAGTAACTAAACTAAAGGTTTCTAAATACCCCTGATGGTAACAAAGGCTTTAAAGTATCCCTAATAGGCTCACAATCGCGTCATATGTCGGAGAGGGTTAAACGGCTCTCACCCGAAAACTGATTGATGGATTTTAAATTTCTTGTTACCAATAGAAACTATAATTGATGCTTAATATTATGTTAAGAGCAAATTACACTACTGTAAATATTAAGTCATATATAAAAACAAAACAAAAATAGT
>CM064501.1:3380544-3473044 GCA_032716605.1 Paralithodes platypus
TATGAATATATATAAGTATGTGTGTGTGTGTCAAGATAAGCTCCATTAATGCCGATAAGATGAATCAAATGGTATGAATTTATGTGTGTGTGTTTCAAGATAACCTGCATTCAAGCTGATAAGATGTATAACATTTTATGAATTAATGGGTGTGTTACGTATGCATGTCCCTTTGTGTGTATGTGAAGTGGAGGGGGGGGGGGGTATGTGTATGTTAGTGTTTTCTGAGCTGAGGTTGCAGTTAATTCCGTGTTGTTATTGCGTAGGTAGTGAAATGGACCTCATAAATTACCAACAGGGGCGGGTAAACGGGGAAACATTAGTGAGATGACCTGGAGGGAGAGAGAGAGAGAGAGAGAGAGAGAGAGAGAGAGAGAGAGAGAGAGAGAGAGAGAGAGAGAGAGAGAATTATAGTTATCCATTCGGTCCCATTAGTCGTTCGATATTTAGACGTTTCGCCCTTGTATTACTGGAAAGCGAACAAGTAATTATAATAGAAATCGGCCATTGGCCGGAGCGTTTTTCTATTGAAAAACTTACACATTTAGCCAGCTGTCTATAAAATGAGTGTTTGTAAAGATCTTGTTTAAAAATATAGTCCCATTTGCTCGCTATCGCTCGCATAAATTTAAGATGAAATTACTTATATGACCGAATGTATACTGTACATACCAGAGTCCAGAGAATATATTCTCTGGACCTCGATACATACTATGAGAGAGAAAACAGTTACAAGGAAGAGGTCAACGTGTGTGTGTATGTAATAATGTTAATAATAATTGTCGGTTTATTGTTCACTTGTAGTTGCGAGGCTGAAAATCTACAGTGTTTGCTTAACCTAGGTACAGTACCATGCTTATTCTACCTTAACCCCTTCTGTACCGGCGACGTCTTTTTAATGTTTTCTAGCTGTATTTTGAAGATTCTGTGCAGTTTAGGAAGGATCTGGGGTAATAAAAAGGGTTAAGTGAGATAGTTGGAAGCCTGTTAATTGCTGGAGGCCCTTTTAAACTTAATATAATCGTCTAATAGTAGCCAGAATATAATGAACAGTATATCACCGGTACAGAAGGGGTTAGCTACGAGGTCACATGCGATCTTTGGCGACCGTGAGATGCCGAGTTCCCACCAGACACAGATTCACTGATGAAAAGTATGTGTAGGCTAACACAGGCTGATGGTCAAGCAGTTTGGCTAGGGTGGGACCACGATACAATCCTCTCCATCCTAATAGCCGAAAATAGCTTATGGATTCTGGAGAATTCGAACCCTAGACCTTGCGGTCAGCGTACAGCGCCTTAGACCACTCAGCTAACCCGACCCTTTGTATGTGTGTGTTTGTGTGTGTGTGTGTGTGTGTTGAGGTTGAGGTTGCAGTTAATTCCGTGTTGTTATTGTGCAGGTAGTGAAATGAACCTCCTATATTATCACCAGTGGCAGGTAAACTGGGAATCATTAGTGAGATGACCACGGGAGAGAGAGAGAGAAAGAGTGTGAGTGTGAGATAGAATGAGAGTAAGAGAGTGGTGTGTGTGTGTGTGTGTAGTGTGTGAGTGAATGTGTGAGAGAGAGTGAGTGACACCTAATATAGTTATGATAAATTGTAGCTATATACATATGAAACACTAGCATGTAGTTAAATAGTCAGGCCTACACGAACTGCACTGACCCGTGGCCTCTATGAGGAAGTCAGGTCTTGTAATTCTAGCATTATTAGACACTGCTGTGAAAAAGAA
Organism: Paralithodes platypus; assembly: GCA_032716605.1. Taxonomy (NCBI): domain Eukaryota; kingdom Metazoa; phylum Arthropoda; class Malacostraca; order Decapoda; family Lithodidae; genus Paralithodes; species Paralithodes platypus. Next base: position 3,382,281 of record CM064501.1, read on the forward strand.
TAGGATAGCAAAACAGAAGGCTCTCTCCTTATCCACCAGTCCCACCAAACACAATAATACAAAGCCAGCGTGAAATGAAAAGTGAGAAAAGCCTCATCTTAGGGAGAAGGGGGGGGGGGGGTCTGGACCCTCTTCTCCCTCTTGTTTATCCCCATTTGCTTTGGACATTTTAAGGCATTTTATCCCATTAGTTTGACGATTTTAAGAACTTTTGTGTCATGTAGCCTAATGGGGCTAAACATAAGGAAGAAGGGGGTCCAGCGATTACCACTCTTAAATTACCTGCCACTACTTTATAATATACCTTCAAGGGGACGTAACTCATAAAGGAACTGCCGGAAGCTTGGTGAGAGAGAGAGAGAGAGAGAGAATGCAATAATGGAAGTGGGTCTGCCTGCCTTGTCCAGCCACATTGCTATTACTTAACCTTTCTTCTCTCTCTCTCTATATATATATCTCTCTATCTCTTTCTCTCTCTCGCACATATTCACATTACCAGCCCCCCCCCCCCCCCCCCCCACACACACACACACACATATGCATTCCCTCTCCCCACCCCGACGCACACATAGTCCACCTCCTTACACACACCTCCACCCCACATGCCAACAAAAGCATCCCCCCCCCCCCCCCCCCCCCCCCCCCCCCCCCCCACACACACATACAAACACATCCCCCGTGCACAGACACACACACACACACACATACATACATACGTACACACACAAGAGGTGACTTAATTCAAGTGTTCAAAATCATCACAGGCATCGACAATATGAACAGTCTGTAGTAAGTACTTCACTATCGACCAATCTAATTACACGCGGGGAAACGGTTGCAAAATTATTGGTAAATCTTTTAACTCACACGAATCTAAGAATTTATTCTTCAATCGAGTTGTCAACTTGTGGAATGGGCTTCCCCGATACGTTATAGACTGCAGCACCGTTGATTCATTTAAACTCCGCCTAGACAAATATCTCGCATCAAACCCGCGACTGACTGCGTTTGTAAATGAATAACTGTATTTTATCCTCCCCTCAGTTACTAACCCATATGTCCCCTACTAACTTCCTAGTCCTGCCACGGACATTAGTTCCAGGGCAGTAGTTCCCTTTCCAATGTTCCCTTACCCACTCTAAACCACTGTTTGGACACTTGATCCTCAGTGTTTTGGAGGACAAGCAGCCTAGAAGGGTCACTAGACTGTTGTTGCTTGATTTCCTTTGTACTCCTTTGTACACACACACACATTTGTCTCATATAAGTAATTAAATTAAAAGTTTATCTCTAGATGTTGTCCCTTAGCAACCACTTCAGCAACATGTTGTTTAATTTGATTTATAAACGGGTTTTTATATAAGGATTCACTCCATTGAATGGTATAGACAACATATTCTCTTCACTGACGATATAGTCTTGTGTCTGTCGTACTACCTTAAGTACATTTTAACGTGTTTGTTATGTAAAGTGTGGAGAGTAGTGTGGGTGGAGTGTTGATGGAGGTTCAGTATATGGGGGTGTAGTGGTGATGGAGGTATATGGGCGTGTGGGTGTAGTGTTGATGGAGGTACAATCGTGGTTAATAAGTGTTGTCAGATATTTCACAAAGTTTCGGACACTGACTAATACATTGAGGGATTAGCACTTTTACCAGTAACTATAAAGATACCAATAACACTTCTTGAGCGAAAACCACTGGAATCTATGACAACACTTAATACCCCCGATTGTACAGTATATGTGGGTGTAGTGTTGATGGAGGTACAGTATATGGGAGTGTGTGTGTTGGAGTAGGCCTATGAGTATCACACAACAGGAAGCTGTATAAGAACACATATCGACTGATTTATAATTAGTAGTGAATTTGAAGTGTATTTTCTTATGCAATAATTAAATATTATGAACAATTAAGTTTTATAACAAATTATTCTTGTAAATCAGTCACACAATCTTTCCTTCTATAGTCTATACAGAAAATCATGGCGTTAATTCAAATTAATGTGGCGAACTGTACTTTTGAGTTTGTTTATCCAAATATATGCATGTTTAACTGTACTTCTGACTACTCTATGATCTGGTTGGAACCCTTGTCTGACTCGTGACTGACAGGATGATAGAGAGGGTCGGACAATTGGTTCCCCTACTCACAGATGGTGGGATGGGCGTTGTCGATGATTCCCTGATCGTTCCTACGCCCCCACACACTCCGACTCCCTTACCCCACCCTCCCCCACCTCACCCTCACCCACACACCTCTGATATATACCGGTATACATACACATACATGCATAGACTACATAAATATATATCCACAAATACTCTCACTCTCTCTCTCTCTGTGATAGTACTTTGAGATAGTGTACTGTAGAAGAACCGACTCCACCCCTATCCTGTCTATCAAACCCTCCAATGTTCCCTTTACACGATCCTAGGCCACTTCAACCGTGGACCATCAATCCTTTACGTTATTATTGTTACTCTCTATTTATTCCTCTTCCTTCTTCATTTCATCCTCATTTTCCTCCTCCTCCATTATCTTAATCATGCTCCTCCTCTACTTCCTTACCCTCATACACCACCTCCTCATCATCATCATTTTACTAAACTTATTGATTTTGTCATCATACCGTTGTAGAAAACGCCTTTTAAGAATGTTTATATAAGATATGCATCCTTATCAACCTGTCTCACTTGGTGTGCATGTTTAACATTAAATAAAATATGTTACTGTCTTGATAACCTAGTGCTTAGTGTGCGGAATTTAGTTGTATCTTAGCTTCGAGTCCTTGGAGTACCACATGTATTCATTACTTTCATTGATTTCACTAGTTAGGTTTATTTGTAAATTAATTGGTGAGTTTGTGAAAACAAATATGAATTTAAGTAGGTTGACAATCGTAGTGACCTAACCAAACTTTACCTAGCTTAACCACTAACCTAACCGATCATATTTTAAACAGGGCAAGACGTGCAACTATATGAGCATTTATGAAAATGCAAGAAAAGAAGTCCACAGCCGAAATGGTCCGCACTGCACTCCCTTTGCACTGCCTCAACCATAGTACTCAAGGCATACTACTCCACCCATACTACGCCCATACTACGCCCATGTGTACTACTCCACACACACACACACACACACACACACACACACACACACACACACACACACACACACACACTCACACTCAGAGCAAGCGTTGGTATCCTCCCCGCCTAGACCCACATCTTTAATAAATGCTTCAATACACTCCCCCCCCCCCCCATCCCCCCACCCACAGACAATCTTTACTCCTACGCCCACTGAACAAGCGATAGAATCCTCTCCGCCCACACTCACACCCTCGCCCCAGGCACGGTATAGTCATGTGCAGAAGTTGGGACACACACACACGAGAGAGAGAGAGAGAGAGAGAGAGAGAGAGAGAGAGAGAGAGAGAGAGAGAGAGAGAGAGAAGAGCGAGGAGAGAGAGAGAGAGAGAGAGAGAGAGAGAGAGAGAGAGAGAGAGAGAGAGAGAGAGAGAGAGAGAGAGAGAGAGAGAGAGAGAGAGAGAGAGAGAGAGAGAGAGAGAGAGAGACTCACTCTTACTTCACACTCCGGACATGACTTGTATGCGAACTTGCAAGAGAGTTCACTCTTATCAATTTGTTCGATCGCCGACCCGTGGTAATAATGTTCTTGACCTTGTATTTGCAACAAAAGAAGAATTAATAGAGAATTTGAATGTTGGTGATGAATTCAGTAACAACGACCATCGTACAATAACTTTCACTTTAAAGTTTACTAGTAACGAACCAAATAGCAGCATCGAAAAAGTCCCTAATTTCAAGAAAGCAAACTTTCATAAACTTAGAGCTATGTTTAAAGAAACTGACTGGAGCTTTTTAATTAACAATAACGACATAAATACATCTTGGGAATTATTCGAAACCACTTACCTAAAAGCAGTGCAGGACTGCATACCATCGAAAATACGGGCCTTAACCCCTTCACCACCATTACGTCATTTTGCGTCGTATTCCGGCTTACCATTAGACTATTTTTTTAGTATAATTATCTACCTCTACGACTCAAATGGGTAAATACGGTCTCAATAAACCCTCTCAGTAACACAGGTCCTTCTTAAACTGCCTAACATCATCATAATCTAGCCAGAAGCAAACATAAATAGACGTCGTGGTACTGAAGGGGTTAATAATAAGCCCAAATGGTGGAAAAAAGATATTTCAAACTGTCTGCTTGCTAAAAAGTTTGCTAATGATAGATTAAAATCCTTACAAAATGACGAAGAACGGGTGAAATTTGTAGAGCTACGACGCAAAGCCAAAAAGTTAATTAAGCAAAGTAAAAAGACCCTGGAGTTACATTTTGCGAATCAAAGTAAAACAAACCCGAAAGAATTCTATAGTTATATCAGAAAGAAAAAAGTAGTTACTTCAACTGTTGGACCGTTAGTCGATGAAAATGGAGAATACACCAAAGACGAAGTACAAATGAGTAATGCCCTCAATACCTTCTTTGCATCAGTTTTTACAAAGGAAGACCTCAGTGATATCCCTACACCATCGCCAATTCAGATTGATAATTCAGATGTTCTAAGCAATATCACCGTTACAGAGAGAGAAGTATTGAATTGTTTAGATAAACTGAAGGTAAATAAAACGCCTGGACCTGATAAAATCTCACCTAGAGTCCTAAAGGAAGCTAAGGATGAGCTCTCCAAACCACTGACATTGCTATTTAATAAATCCTTGCAGTCTGGAAATATGCCTGATCAGTGGAAGCTAGCCAACGTAACACCGATATTAAAAAAAGGCAGCAAATCCCTACCCAGTAACTATCGTCCAATTAGCTTAACCTCAGTTGTATGTAAAATGTTAGAAACACTCATAAGAGACAGACTCGTAAATCACTTAGAGGAAAATAACATACTTAAAGATAGTCAACACGGCTTTCGTAAAAAACGTTCCTGTTTAACAAACCTCTTAGACTTCTTCCACGATATCCTCAACCTCTACGATGAGAGTAAAGCTGTAGATATTATATACCTTGATTTTCAAAAGGCCTTTGACAAAGTTCCCCACAAACGTTTACTGCTAAAACTAAAAGTGCATGGAATACAAGATGGTGTGTTGAAATGGATAGAAAATTGGCTCAGCGACAGAAAGCAAAGAGTAGTCATAAACGGTACGGCATCTAAATGGACCAATGTAAGTAGCGGGGTACCCTAGGGATCGGTACTAGGACCAATTATCTTTCTAATTTACATCAACGACATAGATGAGGGCCTCACCTGTACAATATCAAAATTTGCTGACGATACAAAAATTGCAAATAGCGTACTCTCAAAAGAACAAGTTGACGATATGCAACACAATCTAGATAAGTTGTCATGTTGGGCCCAAATTTGGCAAATGAGTTTCAATGTGGATAAATGTAATGTACTACATATCGGATACCAAAATGAGAAAGCAAACTATTTGATGAATGGCACTCAGCTTAAGAATGTAAACAGAGAAACCGATCTGGGAGTAACAATATCGCGTAACCTAAAACCGAGTCAACAATGTTCAAAAGTTGTTGAGAAGGCAAACAAAATAATTGGCTTTATAGGCAGGTCATTTGAGCATAAATCCAAAGACGTTATCCTAACCCTTTACAATTCCTTAGTCCGCCCTCTTCTGGAATACTGCGTTCAATCCTGGTGCCCTTATTACCAAAAAGATATAGACAAGCTAGAGCGAGTTCAACGTAGAGTTACCAAAATGATGCCTAGCCTAAAGAACAAAACATACGAAGAGCGTCTTAGAGAATTAAATCTATTTCCTTTAACCCAGCGCAGATTAAGAGGCGACTTAATTCAAGTGTTCAAAATCATCAAAGGCATCGACAATATGAACTGTAGTAAGTACTTCACTATCGACCAGTCTGATTACACGCGGGGAAACGGTTGCAAAATTATTGGTAAATCTTTTAACTCACACGAAGCTAAGAATTTCTTCTTCAATCGAGTTGTCAACTTATGGAATGGGCTTCCCCGAGATATCATAGACTGCACCACCGTTGATTATTTAAACTTCGCATAGACAAATATCTCGTATCAAACCCGCGACTTACTGCGTTTGTAAATGAATAACTTTATTTTATCCTCCCCTCAGTTACTAACCCATCTGTCCCCTACTAACTTCCTAATCCTAACACGGACATTAGTTCCAGGGCAGTAGTTCCCTTTCCAATGTTCCCTTACCCACTCTAAACCACTGTTTGGACACTTGATCCTCAGTGTTTTGGAGGACAAGCAGCCTAGAAGGGTCACTAGACCTGTTGTTGCTTGATTTCCTTTGTACTCCTTTCTACTCCTTTCTACTCTCTCTCTCTCTCTCTCTCTCTCTCTCTCTCTCTCTCTCTCTCTCTCTCTCTCTCTCTCTCTCTCTCTCTCTCTCTCTCTCTCTCTTATTCGAACCACAGCCAGGCAATTCCACTCATCCAGAAAGAGCAGCTTAGAAGTACAGTATATGGGGCTAGGATTAATACAGTGAACCTTAAACACACTTGATCAAAGAAGAGCAATAGACACAATAATTATAATAATGGTATGAATAAGGGAAGGTAAGGAGTTTGATAGTGGGTGTTGAAGAGAAGTATATTGGGGTAAGAATATTATTGTGAACCTTAAGGGGAGGCAGACCGTTTTTCTGGACCCCCTTCTCCCTAATGTTTAGCCCCACTAGTTTTGAGATTATAAGACGTTCGGCCCATTAGTTTGTCGATTTTAACATCTTTCGCCCCATTTCGTTGTCAATTTTAAGCCCTTTCGTGCCATTTAGGTGTCGAATTTTTTCCTGGCGAGCGATAGCGAGCCTGCAATTTTAAGAGGAACCGGCCTTCGGCCGGGAAATTTTTCTATCGAAAAATGTACAAATTTATCTTGAAGGGGGTGTTTTTCTAAGCTTGATGGAGGTTTAGGGAGGAAACTAAAAAAATATATGAATAAATGAATTAATCGACCAAACAAACGGCCAGTCTCCCCTTAAATACACCTCATGAAAGAAGAAGAATAGACAAAATTATAATATATCAAATAAGGTATGAACAAAGGAGGAGGAGGAGGAGGAGGAGGGCAAAGAGTTTTATGATGGGTGTTGAATAGAAGCGCTGCATACCTCATACTTCACCCTTTCAGTACCATGACGCCGGTATTAACTTTATTTTGGCTGTCAATAGACGATTTTATCCAGCTTAGGATGGACTTGTAGGGAGTCTGAGGGTGAATGGAGGTATTTGCTGCCCCTTTGATTCCTAGAAGTCCTTATTAAGCTCGGTAAAATCGTCTACTATTAGCCCGGTGAAAATGAAGAAAGGTCAGAAAGGCCATGGCACTTCGAAATGGCCACAACTCAAACGGTAACAGTCCTAAAGCCGGTATCACACGAGCGCTTTTTCCCTCAACTCTGGTTTGGAAGCTTATGAGGTAAACATTTAAAAGTTTTCTGTCGCCTAAATTCATCAATCATCAGTCTAGTTTCCGGTACCAGTGCAAAATATTCCAGAAATACTGCCAGAAAAATATTGATCATGGAATGTTGACTATAAAAGCTTTCGTGTGATACCGGCTTAAGCAGTCTACTTTTCGTTAGGTTATATTAGGCTTGGTTATGCACAATTATACTGTATGTACAAATGTTTATAAAAATATTTTAGCGTTGTGCAAAATATTGTTGAGACTATGTTAACCCTTTCAGAGTCATATGACGCAGAGGTTGCCAGATTAGCAATAAGAAATAGAGTTCTCTCATTCTTATAATTACCTCTCCAAAATTAGTTTTCTGCCCACAGCTAACTCAAAGACAACTGCAGAGGTTGAAGTAACTAAACTAAAGGTTTCTAAATACCCCTGATGGTAACTAAGGCTTTAAACTTTAAAGTATCCCTAATAGGCTCAAAATCGCGTCATATGTCGGAAGGGGTTAAGGGGATTTTTTTTAGTTTGCTCCCTAGACCTCCATCAAGCTTTAAGAAATACTCCCAAGATCCCCCTTCGAGATAAATTACTGGCGAGCGACGGCACCTCTATGGCATGAAAGGTCTTAGAATTGACAAATGGGGCGAAATGTCTTAAAATTGGCAAACTAATGGGACAAACTTCTTAAAACCTCAAAACAAATGGGGCTAAAATTGAGGGAGAAGGGGGTCCTGAAAATCTCCCCATAAGTGAATGTCACTATATTTTCATTGGATTGCTTAAGGTTCACTTTATGGGCGATTTTTGCATGTATTCATTAGTTTTTCTAGTTTCCTCCCTAGACCTCCATCAAATTAAAAAAAAACATCCAGTAGATCCCCCTTCTAGATTAATTTGTACATTTTTCGGTAGACATTTTTTCCGGCCGAAGGCCGGTTCTTCCAACATTACAGGCTCACTATCGTTCGCCAGGGAAAAAATCGACACCTAAATAGCACGAAAGGTCTAAATATTGACGAAGAAATGGGGCGAAAGGTCTAAAAATCGACTAACTAATGGGGCTTAACATGAGGGAGAAAGTGGTCCAGAAAACCGGCCCATCACCCCTTAGCCTACATTCAGTGGATAGTGAGTGACTCAGGGTAATATCCATCGATTGAGTGCAAGCAATCAGGCGAGGCATCTCATCTAATCGGATTACCAAATATGACATACGTACAGTCGCGCTAATAAGTGATGCTCGGCACCAAGTATGTTTTGATCAATAATTGGTATCAGCAATATCTAAGCTTCATTTCTTCATATCGAGTGAAATATACAAATATGTTCTTACACTTACCCACCATATTAATCATCTGACAGACATTAATACAGCACAGAGCAAGCCAAAGGTAATGACAGCTGGGACATGACTTATTAGCGCGACCGTACAATCTTGCTTCTGTGAACTGAAGGACGTGAAGGAAATGTTAACCCCGTGAGGCTCATGACGCAGTTTGACAGTTCATTCTAGCTATCATTTGACGATTTTATGCAGCTTAGGGAGGATCTGGGAGTTTATAAAGGTATAGACTATCTCAATTCAACCCTAACTTCCATATGCTTTTCCCAATCTGAATAAAATTGTCTAATAATAGCCATAAAATATGAAAGAAATGCGCCTTAGATCCTGAAGGGGTCAATGATGTATAGCTTATCATAAAACAATCAGCTAATAATTAAATTGGCCATAACTAAACATTAATGATTTTTTTTTCTATTTTTCAGGTAAGTGTTTGTGACTGTTGTTGTTGTTGTTGATGGAGCTCTGGCGGCGTGTCGTGTAAGTACAGGGAATGTAGGTACTTTTTTTGTTTAAGTCATATAATTTATGTCTTTGGAGGGGCCAACCATGATTCTCTCCTTTTCCAATTCAAAGTACTGTACATAAGACTATAGCGGTATAGCCCTTTACACGTATATTGTGGTACGCTCTATATATATATATATATTGAGTATATATCACAAATACACGTGAGCCACTAAATGTTTCTAATCTCTCAGTGGGGTTCGAACCGCCGACCGTCAGGACGATAGCCGACGCTTTAATCAACTACACCACGGCAGTCTAAAAGACACTCAACCCTCTATCCTATTTATGTTAGGGAGAAGGGAAACTCACTAGGCGAATATATTTTCAATTCATACCTAGTCGTAGGATCCATATTCCAGAATACCATACAAGGATTTCTGAGTGTCCCGACGCAACTCCGGCCGAAATTGATTTCATTTAATTCTAAAACTCACCAAGCATGAGAGTTACAAATATTGAGTATATATCACAAATACACGTGAGCCACTAAATGTTTCTAATCTCTCAGTGGGGTTCGGCGGTTCGAACCCCACTGAGAGATTAGATATATATATATATATTATATAAGCCTATGGATATAATTATATATGGATGTTGTTATATTTTTAGCAAGTTTATTACACAATTGGATATGAATACGGTTCCTTCTTGCATGCCAGACCAAGTAAATAACGTGATACTGTATTGTAAGTACCATTGACATTATAGAACGTTCAGTATTGGATAGCAGAAACATGTATATGGTAGACTTTGAGTTGAGATCACAGGCAATTATTGCTTTCCGCAGCAGGCCATCCTTACCCCATATTTTGAATGGTAATGACTGAATATGGAGGGAGTAATGGGTAGGATGAACCAATTAGTGTACAGTTGTTAAGGGGGGGGGTCACCGTTTTTTTTTTTATCTTTCTCTCCTTTTCTCTCTTTCCCTGGCTTGTATCCATTCGGCCCCATTCAGCCAACTGTTTTAAGACGTGTATCCCCATCCAGGTGTTGATTTCTTCCTGGCGAGCGATAGCGAGCCAGCATTGTATGGAGAAATCCGGCTTCGCCGGAGACATTTTTCTATCGAAAGATGTACAAATTTAGCCTGCTGTCAATTTTTGTTTTTAATGCGCTGGCTCGTTACCGCTCGCCAGGAAAATATTGACACCTGGATGTGGGTAAACGTCTGAAAACAGTAGGCTGAATGGGGCCAAATGTATACAAGCCAAAGAGAGAGGGAGAGAAAGAGACAAAAAGCGAGGTGGGCTCCCTTAACACTAATAGCTACTCGCCCATTTGAATCAGTATCGAACACAACTCCTACCTAAGGTCACCTAAGGTTGTGTTCGCCACTCTCCTAGCAGCACCGAGGAGCGCGTCGCCCCTCGTTGTGGGATAACTGAGACCATATAATGTTTTATTATATCACAAATGCTTCATAACAGGACTTTACAGGTTCAGATATTCAAATGGGTATAACCTTATTTGTGCTCTCGACTGTACATTATTTCACAGGGGGTGCTGATGAAAGGCTCAGCGGTATTGTTCCTGTATCGTCTTATGGAATCGTACCCTATGTTTGAATGGAATGATTGAAGAGTGTTTTATTCTAACTTCCCTATAATTGTCATGTTACTGTATTCATACCATATAGTAAATACTTCCCTATTCACTTCCTTAGTCCAGTTGTCAAGGTGATAGTTTTATTTATTTATGTATTTATTTCATATTAAATTTGTTTTCAAGTTTCTTCCCTAGACCAAACATTAATGAATAAATAAAGGTTTTATTTATTTCAGTGTTTATATTATTATATTTTTGCTTATAAGTTTCTTCCCTAGACCCAAAATAAATTAATGAATAAAAGAATAAATAAATATGTTAAACAAAACTTTCAAAATAAACCCTACCCGTGTGACGCCGCCTTTTAGTATGGGTTGAACCACGGGTGACATACAGGTACTATAATCTTCCTGTCGCCTCACCCTCTTCAGGGGAGATGGGCCTTTTTCTGGTCCCTCTTCTTCCTCATGTTTAGGCCCATAGTTTTCACATGTTATGACGTTTGGTCCATTAATTTGGCGATATTAAGACCTTTCGCCCCATTTCTTTGTCAATATTATGATTTTTCGTGTCATTTAGGTGTCGACTTTTTCCTGGCGAGCGATAGAGAGCCTGTACTATAAGAGAAACCGGTCTTCGGCTGGGAAATTTTCTATCGAAAAATTAAAAAAATTATCTTGAAGGGGAGGGGGGTCTAGTGGGTGTTTTTGTTAAGCTTGATGGAGGTCCTAGGGAGGAAACTAAATAAAATAATAAACAGATACATAAATGAGCCAATCAAAGCGACCCACCTCCCCCTTAACATAGCAGTCATAGTAAGTGGCACCATTGTTTGTTATCGGTTATAATCAAAGCGACCCACCTCCCCTTAACATAGCAGTCATAGTAAGTGGCACCATTGTTTGTTATCGGTTACAATGAAAGCGACCCACCTCCCCTTAACATAGCAGTCATAGTAAGTGGCACCATTGTTTGTTATCGGTTACAATCAAAGCGACCCACCTCCCCTTAACATAGCAGTCATAGTAAGTGGCACCATTGTTTGTTATCGGTTACAATCAAAGCGACCCACCTCCCCTTAACATAGCAGTCATAGTAAGTGGCACCATTGTTTGTTATCGGTTACAATGAAAGCGACCCACCTCCCCTTAACATAGCAGTCATAGTAAGTGGCACCATTGTTTGTTATCGGTTATAATCAAAGCGACCCACCTCCCCTTAACATAGCAGTCATAGTTAGTGGCACCATTGTTTGTTATCGGTTACAATCAAAGCGACCCACCTCCCCTTAACAAAGCAGTCATAGTAAGTGGCACCATTGTTTGTTATCGGTTATAATCAAAGCGACCCACCTCCCCTTAACATAGCAGTCATAGTAAGTGGCACCATTGTTTGTTATCGGTTATAATCAAAGCGACCCACCTCCCCTTAACATAGCAGTCATAGTAAGTGGCACCATTGTTTGTTATCGGTTACAATCAAAGCGACCCACCTCCCCTTAACATAGCAGTCATAGTAAGTGGCACCATTGTTTGTTTTTGGTTACAATCAAAGCGACCCACCTCCCCTTAACATACAGCCATAGTAAGTGGCACCATTGTTTGTTATCGGTTACAATCAAAGCGACCCACCTCCCCTTAACATAGCAGTCATAGTAAGTGGCACCATTGTTTGTTATCGGTTACAATCAAAGCGACCCACCTCCCCTTAACATAGCAGTCATAGTAAGTGGCACCATTGTTTGTTATCGGTTATAATCAAAGCGACCCACCTCCCCTTAACATAGCAGTCATAGTAAGTGGCACCATTGTTTGTTATCGGTTACAATGAAAGCGACCCACCTCCCCTTAACATAGCAGTCATAGTAAGTGGCACCATTGTTTGTTATCGGTTACAATGAAAGCGACCCACCTCCCCTTAACATAGAAGTCATAGTAAGTGGCACCATTGTTTGTTATCAGTTACAATGAAAGCGACCCACCTCCCCTTAACATAGAAGTCATAGTAAGTGGCACCATTGTTTGTTATCGGTTACAATCAAAGCGACCCACCTCCCCTTAACATAGCAGTCATAGTAAGTGGCACCATTGTTTGTTATCGGTTACAATCAAAGCGACCCACCTCCCCTTAACATAGCAGTCATAGTAAGTGGCACCATTGTTTGTTATCGGTTACAATCAAAGCGACCCACCTCCCCTTAACATAGCAGTCATAGTAAGTGGCACCATTGTTTGTTATCGGTTACAATCAAAGCGACCCACCTCCCCTTAACATAGCAGTCATAGTAAGTGGCACCATTGTTTGTTATCGGTTACAATGAAAGCGACCCACCTCCCCTTAACATAGCAGTCATAGTAAGTGGCACCATTGTTTGTTATTGGTTACAATCAAAGCGACCCACCTCCCCTTAACATAGCAGTCATAGTAAGTGGCACCATTGTTTGTTATCGATAATAATCAAAGCGACCCACCTCCCCTTAACATAGCAGTCATAGTAAGTGGCACCATTGTTTGTTATCGGTTACAATCAAAGCGACCCACCTCCCCTTAACATAGCAGTCATAGTAAGTGGCACCATTGTTTGTTATCGGTTACAATCAAAGCGACCCACCTCCCCTTAACATAGCAGTCATAGTAAGTGGCACCATTGTTTGTTATCGGTTACAATCAAAGCGACCCACCTACCCTTAACATAGCAGTCATAGTAAGTGGCACCATTGTTTGTTATCGGTTACAATCAAAGCGACCCACCTCCCCTTAACATAGCAGTCATAGTAAGTGGCACCATTGTTTGTTATCGGTTACAATCAAAGCGACCCACCTCCCCTTAACATAGCAGTCATAGTAAGTGGCACCATTGTTTGTTATCGGTTACAATCAAAGCGACCCACCTCCCCTTAACATAGCAGTCATAAGTGGCACCATTGTTTGTTATCGGTTACAATCAAAGCGACCCACCTACCCTTAACATAGCAGTCATAGTAAGTGGCACCATTGTTTGTTATCGGTTACAATCAAAGCGACCCACCTCCCCTTAACAGAGCAGTCATAGTAAGTGGCACCATTGTTTGTTATCGGTTACAATGAAAGCGACACCTACCCTTAACATAGCAGTCATAGTAAGTGGCACCATTGTTTGTTATCGGTTACAATCAAAGCGACCCACCTACCCTTAACATAGCAGTCATAGTAAGTGGCACCATTGTTTGTTATCGGTTACAATCAAAGCGACCCACCTCCCTAACAGCAGTCATAGTAAGTGGCACCATTGTTTGTTATCGGTTACAATGAAAGCGACCCACCTCCCCTTAACATAGCAGTCATAGTAAGTGGCACCATTGTTTGTTATCGGTTACAATCAAAGCGACCCTTTTATCGGTTACAATCAAAGCGACCCACCTACCCTTAACATAACAGTCATAGTAAGTGGCACCATTGTTTGTTATCGGTTACAATCAAAGCGACCCACCTCCCCTTAACAGAGCAGTCATAGTAAGTGGCACCATTGTTTGTTATTGGTTATAATCTCTGCCTTTATCACTGCCGTATTAAGGGGAGATGGTTCATTTTTTGGTCCATTTTGTTCATTTATTATGTTTCTAGTTTCCTCCCTAGACCTCCATCAACCTGTAAAAAAACACCCCTTAGACTCCTCTTCAAAATAAATGTGTACATTTTTCGGTAGACAAATGTCCCGGCCGAAAGCCGGTTACTCTTAAAATTACAGGCTCGCTATCGCTCGCCAAGACAAAATCGACACCTAAATGGTACGAAAGGCCTTAATATTGATAAAGAAATTGGGCGTACAGTCTTAGAATCGCCAAGCTAATGGGTCGAACGTCTTCAAATCTAGAAGGCAATGGGGCTAAACACGAGAGAGAAGGGGGCCACAAAAACCATCCCATCCCCCCATAAAGTATACGAGTTCACTGCGTATCGGCGGCGTCACACCAACTTTTTTTCCGTCAATTTTTTCGAGCAATTGTAGTCTCTCGGCTTCAAATTTGTGTTGTTTTCATAAAGCAGCCTCCTCATATAACTGCCTTGATGGTGTAATGGTTAGAGTGTTTAAAATATGTATGCGGTAACCCAGATTCGAATCCCGGTAGGATCACATGCTTTCATTAATTTATTTGGCGGTGTTTGGTGTTGTGGTGAAATTAATAAAATATAAATAATCAGTCTAGTTATTGATTCCAATGCCGGGGCGCCCAAACAATTTGCGAGAAAAAAAAACTTGTTCATAGAAAATTGGTGATGAATATGTCGCCATTATGAACAAACTCAAAATTATGTTAGCTGAACTGAATCGATTTTTGTAACCTTTAATAACAAGAAAATTTCGTTATGTATTACCTAGACAAAATTCATAGTAATTTATATAAGTTTTAATTGATTGGAGGGGGAGGGGGTGGTTATACAACATATGTTGAGGTGTTGTGTAGAGTTTTTCTTGTTAAATTTATACATACATCTTTAGTCAGGATTTTGAAAAGTAACATAACTTTAGATTCTTTCTGTACCTGCTGTAAGAAAAAATTAGAATGATCCATTTTAATCTAGCTACCGCTCGGCAATTTTCTTCAGACCGGTACTGACCTCTTGCAGATTAACCCCTTCTTTACCGGCGATGGCGTTTTCATTGTCTTCTAGCTATGTTTAGACGATTTTGTGCAGTTTAAGAAGGATCTGCGGCAATAAAAAGGGTTGCGTGACATAATTCGAAGCCTGTTAATTGTTGGAGGATCTTTTTAAACTGAATAAACTCGTCTAATAGTAACCAGAATAAAGCTAAAAGAACGTCGCCGGTACAGAAGGTAAAATGCCTAGGTAAGCGCTTTTAGAAATTTAAGGACGATTTGTTTTCATACCGCCAGACGTCAAGCGAGTTGTATTTAACTTAAGGGGTAAGAGGTTAGTTTTCATACCGCCAGACGTCAAGCGAGTTGTATTTAACTTAAGGGGTAAGAGGTTAGTTTTCATACCGCCAGACGTCAAGCGAGTTGTATTTAACTTAAGGGGGTCGTTATGGGGTAAGAGGTTAGTTTTCATACCGCCAGACGTCAAGCGAGTTGTATTTAACTTAAGGGGTAAGAGGTTAGTTTTCATACCGCCAGACGTCAAGCGAGTTGTATTTAACTTATGGGGTAAGAGGTTAGTTTTCGGTCTGTTTATTTATTATTATTACTATTGTTTTCTAGTTTCCTCGTTAGACCTCCATCAAGCTTAAAATAACACCCCTTTTACCCCTTTCAAGATAAATTTGTACATTTTGTTTGGTAGTTAAAAATGTCCTGGCCGAAGGCCGGTTCCTCCTATATTTACAAGCTTGCCAGGAAGAAATCGACACCTAAATGGCAGGAACGGTCTGTATATCGACAAGGAAATGGGGCGAAAGATCATAAAATCGCCAAACTAGTGTAGCGAACGTCTTACAATCTCAACGCTAATGGGACTAAACACGAGGGAGAAAAAACAACTACCGGGTACCTCCCCATTTAGCAGAAGTTCGCAGCACCTCTCCGAATTTATGGCTTAAATGTTCCCAGCAACCCTCACGAGAACTTAAATGTTCCCAGCAACCCTCACGAGAACTTAAATGTTCCCAGCAACCCTCACGAGAACTTAAATGTTCCCAGCAACCCTCACGAGAACTTAAATGTTCCCAGCAACCCTCACGAGAACTTAAATGTTCCCAGCAACCCTCACGAGAACTTAAATGTTCCCAGCAACCCTCACGAGAACTTAAACCTCACGAGAACTTAAATGTTCCCAGCAACCCTCACGAGAACTTAAAGGAAAAACTGTGCCTAAAACTGAATAACTTAATGAAACTGGCTTCCGGAGCGACAGTTATTGCAGGTTTTATGATTATCTAAAGTGTCCGTATCCTGCTGGCATGTAATATAAATAATTTGTACACACCCATGCTCTGGTCTTTTTCGATAGGCAAGTGTATCCCTTCAACATTTAGGGTATCTTGTATTAGTATCAATAACTATTAATATAGCCTATATGCCTATGTATTCAAACACCAATACCTCTGTGTGATTGTTGTCTGTCTGTCTGTCTGTATACCCATGTCTGTCTGTCTGTATACTTGTTCTGTCTGTCTGTCTGTATACTTGTCTGTCTGTATACTTGTCTGTCTGTCTGTATACTTGTCTGTCTGTCTGTCTGTTTATCCTTGTATGTATACCCTTGTCTGTCTGTATAGCCCTTGTCTGTCTGTATAGCCCTGCATGTGTTAGCCGCATACCGTGCCTTGCCTGGGGGGTCTGTTGGCCTTGTGGGACTTGTAATGTCTTGGCCACACGATATTGTGCTATACCACACCCACATGATTATCTGTCCACCCACCTGTCAACCCACATACCAACCCTCCCACCTACCAACCCATCCACCCACATACCCATCCACCCACATACCAATCCACCCATCTACCCAACCACCTACCAACCCACCCACCCACCCACATACCAATTCCTCAAAAACAAACGTAATGAAGCCATACAACACTTATCTTCTGTTCTAACTTCCATTTCCAATTGGGGCAGAGATAACCTTGTTGCCTTTAATGCTTCCAAAACCCAATTTCTCCATCTGTCTACCCGCCATGAACGCCCAGAGGACTATCACTTATACTTCAACAATACAAAGATCATCCCTTCATCTTCTCTCAGTATTCTCGGTGTCTCTTTTTCTTCTGATCTCTCTTTGAATGACCATATCACCACTCTTGCTAAGGCGGCCTCCCATAAGCTGGGTGTGCTCAATCGCCTCATGGGGTTCTTTAACCCTGCACAACTTCTTGCTCTGTACAGGGGCACAGTCCGTCCTTGTATTGAGTATTATTCACATGTGTGGGGAGGATCTTCTCACACAGCACTTCTAGACAAAGTAGGAAGGAAAGCCTTTCGTATCATTAACTCACCGACTCTCTGTAATCTCTCTCTCTTCGCCGCAATGTTGCATCTCTCTCACTATTCTATCGCTACTACAATAATCAGTGTTCCTGAGAGCTCTCTCAATGTATACCACCTCCTCTACGTAGGGTACGTAGTACCCGTCTTGCAACACAATCGCACCCCTACTCTGTACAGCTCTCCAACTCAAGAGTGAAACGATACTCCCAATCTTTCTTCTATTCAACAGCTGAGCTCTGGAACTCTCTCCCTGAATCCATCTTTTCCTCATCCTATGACTAAAATTGTTTCAAACTCCGTGTGTCCAGACATTTTGGCTCGAACATTCCTTGATATTGGCCCTGTCACTCATTCAACTCTGGGGGAGGCACTTGTTACAGGCAGCTTTGCCTTTTGTCTCCCTCATCCGTATAGAAAAAGAAAAAAAACAAAAAACCCACCCACATACCCGCCCAACCATCTACCCAACCACATCCCAACTTACCCACCCACATACTAACCATCCCACCTACCAACCTACCAACATACCAGCCCACCCACCCACTAAATACCCACTTATCAATCTACCAGAGAGCAACCCGCATTACCCACCTTCCTACCAACCCACCAACACACCAACCCACTTATCAATCTACCAGCCAGCCACTCGCCTACCCACCCAAAGTATATAGACACTAACTGTTAGAGTGTATAATTATACTTTGTACCCACCTACCTACCAACCCACCTACCCACCCAATTACCACTGCCCTACCCACCTACCCTTGTCTAAGCCACCCTTCACCACCACTATCACCACTAACACCATCACCACCACCTCCACCATCACCACTACACCAACACCCTCACCATAAATCAATCCCCATCAGTATCACTATCATCTACAGTATATGCTTTCATCAATATTTACTACACTAGGGTAACATTATCATCATAATTTACGTCATTATAATCAACAGTACCACCATCAATCTATTCATCATCATCAATTATTATGTTCCTTCCAACAACCAACTATACTCCTAAAATCGATTAATGAAATTTACAAACACATGTGGCAGTCCGTGGATTCGAACCCAGGATGCTCACACCGAAAATCAACACCTTATGCATCGCACCACGAAGACAGTTAAAGAATGGTGGACACTGCCTACGATTTATTATGCAACTTCGAATCCTGCATATCAATCTAAGCATGTACACACATCCCAACTGCAACTCACGTAGGCTATGCATATGTGAAATGGAAAGAGCAATTAATGGGGCCCTAACCCACTAGGGAAGTCCTCTCGATAAATTATCCTTGAACCAATATCAATTATTATGTTCCTTCCAACAATCAACTATACTCCTAAAATCGATTAATGAAATTTACAAACACATGTGGCAGTCCGTGGATTCGAACCCAGGATGCTCACACCGAAAATCAACACCTTATGCATCGCACCACGAAGACAGTTAAAGAATGGTGGACACTGCCTACGATTTATTATGCAACTTCGAATCCTGCATATCAATCTAAGCATGTACACACATCCCAACTGCAACTCACGTAGGCTATGCATATGTGAATGGAAAGAGCAATTAATGGGGCCTTAACCACTAGGGAAGTCCTCTCGATAAATTACCCCTGAACCAATATCAATTATTATTAACACACACACACACGTGGCGTAACTGATAGCGCGTCTGGCTCACAACCAGAAGGTCCCGGGTTCGAGACCTGGGCGGGGAAGAGACATTTGGGCAAGTCTCCTAACGGTGTAGCCTCTGTTCACCTAGCAGTATAAATAGGAACCTGGTGTAAGTGAACGAAGTTGTGACGTCCCATCTGGGGTTGGTGATCGGTTACAAGGTGAGATGGGTATCGTACTGGTCAACCTAAGCCTTCGGGTGAGACTGGTACCGTAGTGAGAATGGTATCGTACAGATTAACCGTAAGCCTTCGTTTCCAGATGTCGCCAATTGGCTAAAATACAGACTACACACACATCCACAGCCATTCCAACGATACATAAACACTTAACATGCATTTCACGCAATACATTCCCAGTTAAGGAGGCGCGATAATAATGAGCTTAGTTCGCATTGCGTGGATTCCCCTTGACGAACAAGCAAGTGAAACACACACACACACACACACACACACACACACACACACACACACACACTCTCTCACCCCTTATACATATTAGCAGTCCATCACCATTTTTAGTTTAATTCCCTTCACCATCACCGCTCACTACTACTACCACCACCACCTACTCCACCACCACCAACAACAATAACAACAGCACTACAATACTCCTACCACCACCACCACCGCCACCACCATCTAGTTCACTATACTCCGTTCAACATAAAGAGTCCGTTGGTAGGGCAGAACTTGACAACACTGCTTTACCCTCGCTATCAGCTGATAAGTTGATAATGGGGGCGAGAAACCATTTGCTCTCTCTCTCTCTCTCTCTCTCTGGAAGATGAAATTGTACTAACTTAATTATTAACGTGATTTTTATATAGCCTAAATCTATATACTGTATATATAATGTCTTAAATGATAAAATAAACTATTGGTCAAAATATTGGTCAAGATATACAGATATACATGCAGAAAAACAGGCATTTATACAGACAGACATACAGACAAACAGGCATATATACAGACAAACATACAGGCAGATATACACACAAACAGACAGATATACAGATATACATACAGACAAACAGGCATATATACAGACAAACAGACAGATATACACACAGACAGACATTCAGACAGATATACAGATAGACAGACAACTAAAGACAAACAGACAGACCGACACAGAGACAGATAAACAAACAGATACACAGACATAGACAGACAGACAGATATACAGATAGACAGACAGACAGAAATATATAGATATAGACAAACATACAGAGAGGCAGATAGAGATATATACAAACATACAGACAGGCAGATAGACAGACAGACAGACACATATACAGATAGACAAACAGATATACAGACAGTTAGATATACAGATAGACACACCGACATATTTGCAGACAGACAGACAGGTATACTGATAGACAAACAGCCAGACATATAAACAGACATATAGATATACACATAACATATACAAACAGTCAGATATAAAGTACATACCATGCAGACAAACAGATATACAGATAAGCAAACATAGATATACAGACAGACAGACAAACAGGGAAGCTATACAGACAAACAAAGATACAGTCAGATGTACAGACAGAGAGACAGATAGGCAAACAGACCTATACACAAGCAGACAGACAGATAGACAGAGAGAAATACAGACAGACAGACAGTCACGGTAGCCAAGCGCGTAGACGGAGAGAAATCCAGACAGACAGACAGACAGACTTTGTTTTTAAAGGTGACAGTTACAAAGTGGTGTACAATCTATCTTATTCTAGTTACATTGTAGTTTATCTTATTGTACCAGTACCTCCCTACAATCAACCTAGTTGTTCCCCAATTCGTCCCTCCGCCACGACCATTTCAAAGTCCAAGTTTCTCACTCTTGTCCTCTGTAGCGGGGAGGACCTTGTACCCCTGAGACATAGGAGTGCAGACCTGAGAAGAGACAAAGAGAGCCGGCATCTCATCCAAGTTATGACTTGGCTTCTATGCTGGCGCTTTTTCTCCGATATTTGACAGACTGTCACGGTAGCCAAGCGCGTAGACGGAGAGAAATCCAGACAGACAGACAGACGGTGACGGTAGCCAAGCGCGTTTAGTCTCTGTACTGAAGCGAGTACTGCTAAACTCCTGTACTACTGTACAGGATTAATACATCCTGATGATACATCCTAATGATTTTTAAATTGGTTCATTTGATCCCACAGGTTTAACACCTTAACCTTTCCACCCATGACTCGACTATTGTATATGTATTCATATACAGTACATACTGGGGAAACCTCTATACAAATAAACGCACCTAGACTTTTACCTCAATGGTGGTGTGGAAAAAAAGTCATAACATCAGAAACACTGGATAATTTTCTACTATAGAGAAGTATCCCATTCATTATGATTACAGAAAACCGTACAATAAAAGCAAACACTTTAAAGTCTGCCACACAGAATATTTTGACCAATAGTTTATTTTATCATTTAAGACATTATATATATAGATTTAGGGTATATAAAAATCACGTTAATAATTAAGTTATAAAAAAAAAAAAAAATAGTACAATTTCATCTCCCAGAGAGAGAGAGAGAGAGAGAGAGAGAGAGAGAGAGAGAGAGAGAGAGAGAGAGAGAGAGAGAGGGCAAATGATTTCTCGCCCCCATTATCAACTTATCAGCTGATAGCGAGGGTAAAGCAGTGTTGTCAAGTTCTGCCCTACCAACGGACTCTTTATGTTGAACGGAGTAATTCTATATTGCACTACCACCAATAACAACATCTCTACAATAATCCCGCTACCACCACTATCACCTCTTCCACTAACCATATTAAAGCTCCACTACTAACAACAACATCATCTACTATAATCCCACTACCACCTCTTCCACTAACCATATTGCCCCACCACCACCACTAACAACAACAACAACAACAACAACATCTACAATAATCCTGCTACCACCACCACCACCACTATCACCACCACCACCACTATCTCCAACTCTACTAACCATATTGCCCCACCACCACAAACAACATTACCGGTACGGTACTTTATTTATGTTGCATATATTAGATGGATTACCTACAAGCAGCTTCTTGCAAATCAATATAGCCTTTGTTGCTGGTTTTCCTTTGTGTACCTTTATGCCACAACCACCTGCTCCACCACCATTTGCTTTGGAACTCTCTCCCTCAATATGTCTTTCCCTCATCCTATGACTTAAACTGCTTCAAGCTCCGTGTGTCCAGATATTTTGACTCTAATGTACCTTGAATATAACTCTGTCACTCTTGCAATTTTGGAGGAGACACTTGTTACAGGCAGCGTTGTCCTTTGTCCCCTTGATTCACATAGGCAACAATAACAAAACACACACACACCTCTTCCACCAACTGCTCACCACCATAACCACTTCCACCTCCACCATCTGCTCCACTACCCATGTTGCAAGACCACCACCTGCTTTGTGCTGCTTGCAATATATAATTCTTTTGTCTTCACCTTGGAACCAACTTCTCCACCAATGTGTTCCTTATGAATTGTAATATTGTTTGTGTGACCTGTACATTTGCTAAGTAATGAATTATAGCAAGGCACTATCCCTCATCAATGGAATCAGAAGACTGTTTATCATAACATACTCTATGACCCAAAAGTATGTCAAAATAAAATGTCAGCGTATGTCAAACATGTGCAGTATTTCTTTTAAATACTAAAACATTAACATGGGCGTACATTGACCCGCTTCATGTCAAAAGGAACTTTGCAAGATTAATGTTTGTGATGGTTTATGTAAGATACACACACATGCACATACACATCTCTCTCTCTCTCTCTCTCTCTCTCTTTCTTTCTTTCTTTCTTTCTCTCTCTCTCTCTCTCTCTCTCTCTCTCTCTCTCTCTCTCTCTCTCTCTCTCTCTCTCTCTCTCTCTCTCTCTCTCTCTCTC
Organism: Paralithodes platypus; assembly: GCA_032716605.1. Classification (NCBI taxonomy): domain Eukaryota; kingdom Metazoa; phylum Arthropoda; class Malacostraca; order Decapoda; family Lithodidae; genus Paralithodes; species Paralithodes platypus. The sequence goes on from CM064501.1 coordinate 3,405,689, forward strand.
TCTCTCTCTCTCTCTCAGACACAAACATTGCAGCAACACATATCCTCAGAACGTTGGAACTGGGACAAGGGAAACAAATATAAATAAATCTTCCTTTGAAAGAGTTAAGGTTAGACTGGCCGTTTGTTAGGTCTATTAATTCATTTATTCATATATATTTTTTAGTTTCCTCCCTAGACCTCCATCAAACTTAGAAAAACACCCCCTAGACTCCCCCTTCAAGATAAATTTGTACATTTTCGATAGAAAAATGTTCCGGCCGAAGGCCGCTTCCTCTTAAAATTGCAGGCTCGCTATCGCTCGCCAGGAAAAAATAGACACCTAAATGGCTTGAAAGGTCTTAAAATTGACAACGAAATGGGGCGAAAAGTGTTAAAATCGCCAAACTAATGGGCCGAAGGTCTTATAATCTCAAAACTAGTGGGGCTAAGCATTAGGGAGAAGGAGATCCAGAAAAACGGTCTCCCTCCCCTTAAAGTGAAGATGCTGCAGCTTATAATAATATGACTTGTTTGGTTTCTCTCTAAACTTAAGCCGGTGTCACATGAGAGCTTTTATAGTCAACATTTGATTATCAACATTTTTCTGGCAACATTTTTGGAATATTTTGCACTGGTATCGGAAGCTAGACTGATGGTAGATGAATTTAGGCATCATAAATATTGTATATGTTGACCTCCTAAGCTGCCAGACCAGTGTTAAGTATAAATGTTGAGTGAAAAAGCGCTCGTGTGATACCGGCTTTACACTCGCCATCTGTGAAGTGGAAGCTTTCAAAGTCCGCTCCTTGAAAAAAACCAGTTCCTTTCCTTTCCAAGCTTTGTCAACCTGTGAGGTATAGTTATATGAAAAACAATATTTGAGTTTGTTTTCCCTTAACTCTTGAACATTAGCCTCTATAACTCACACACGACTAGAGTAATCCAGATAATGTTTCTACCATTTGGGAAGAGTCAGCTAGAGCATAGGTGTGGAAATTCACAGCCCATTTTCTCTAGGTTAACCACTTCTGTACCGCCGACGTCTGTTGTATCTTATTGTAGCTATATATGGAAAATTTTATAAAGCTTTGGACGGATCTGTGATAGGTAAAAGGCTTGATTGAGATAGTTCGAAGCCTTATAATTGCTAGAGATCCTTCCTAAACTGAAAATAATCGATTAGTAGTAGCCAGAATATAATGAAAAGACGTTGCCGGTACAGAAGGGGTTGTTGTTGTTGTTGTTCCCCAACCTGCCTGGCCGAACAGCCCCAAGTCCCCGAGCAAGGCCAAGGCCATAACCGAGCGCCCCCACAGAACCCTCCCTACCGACCACAATAAAGCCTGGGTGACCGAAGCCACTCCATGGCGGGGAGCTGAGGAGGGTGCGGAAACGCCCGGGAAACCAAAGCCCACCTAGGGCCCTGTGCCCCTCAGCAATTATGAAGAGAAAGTTGAGGGGCAAAGGAAAAATGTGACGCTTTGGCTTCCAATCTTGGTAGATTGGGAGGTCAATCCACGGAAGAGACGACGTCATTTGAGATCTAGAAAATATATAAGTAAAAGGAACAGTCAGAGTAAGCTATGGGTATGGCAGAGATCGCTCAGTTCTCACTCTGATAGACCAGCCCATCACCACATGCCTATAACCCAATCCTCTCAGCATCAGCTAGGAAAGGCCCTAGAAAGCCGCCTTTGGCGGGGGGATAGCTCCCCTATTTCAACCCCTTTCGGGGTTGGGCACCCGCTGAAGGGGTTAAGGGGGGTGACCTGTTTTTGTTCTGTCCTTTTCTATCTTTCTCTGGCTTGTATCCATTTGGCCCCATTCAGCCTACTGTTTTAAGACGTTTATCCCTATCCAGGTGTCAATTTGTTACTGGTGAGCGGTAGCGAGCCAGCATATTTTTTATTTTTGTTTGACAGCAGGCTAAATTTGTAAATTTTTCGATAGAAAAATTTCTCCGGCGAAGCCGGATTTCTTCATATAATGCTGGCTCGCTATCGCTCGCCAGGAAGAAATCGACACCTAGATGGGGATAAACGTCATAAAATAGTTGGCTGAATGGGGCCGGATGGATACAAGCCAGAGAAAGACAGAAAAGGACATAAATAACAAAAAGCAGGTGACCCCCCTTAAGGTTCATGATTTCCGGACTACCTATTTGGAACAGGGTATGGTTTCAACAACATGGGGTAGGGAAGACTGAACCCCTTCCCGTGTTGTGTGTATGAGAAAACCATAATACTAATAGGGGTTTGTGTTCCCCTTCCGTGTGTTATTGTCAACCATAGTGTAGGGAGTAACGAGTACCTTCCCATGTGTTGTGTGTGAAGTGGAGTGTATGTACTGTATATGTTAAGTCTATTCATGTGCTTAAGTCTCGTTCTGTAGGGAGGGAGTGTAACGAAAATGATTGATAGGATAATGGTACTGTATGGTGTAAGTCACCCAGGTTCGAAACCACGATGGGGCCTTATAAAGATATAAGCCACGTATATATATATATATATATATATATATATATATATATATACAGGTATATATTTGTTTTCTTCTATATTATTTTTTTGTATTTATTTTTTTGTTTTCTATATTCCAACTACTCCCTCTCGGGCATAGGCTGATAGCCTTTACTCTCTATCGCTGAACACGGTGAGGCCCGTGGGGTATTGCTCCAGTCTAGGGAGTGAGACATGCGAAGCTTCACGGCTCGAAGCAACTCCATCTCTGAAGCCGAGGCGGCTTCAGAGATGTGCTTCACAGTCTCATCCTCCAGGCTCGGACCCTCACTCTCAGAACGCCACCTATTGAGCAATTAACTCACTAAGGCATTGCCCCCCTGTAGTATATTTTTGAATATGGGAATATTCATACAATGCTATTTAATCAGGGAACAATGAGGGTATTTGTTTGGCATTTCGGTGTGCTGTGGTAATGCACTGATACTAGGTACAGCACAAATTCCATCCTAATAATATCTTCCCATTGACATATTGGGATTCGAACCCGGGTCCATTGGATTACCAGTCCAGTGGCAAGACCACTCCGCCACACCTCCCTCTTTGTCATATACATTATATATATATATATATATATATATATATATATATATATATATATATATATATATACCGGTATATATATATATATATATATATACCGGGTATATATATATATATAATGTATATGGATGGATGGAGAGATGGAGAGGTAGAGAGAATGGAAGTGAGGGTATAAACAGATAGAAAGATAAAAGTCCAGTGAGGCAGACCATTGTGTGTTAATATGGTGAGCCAGAGAGGTCAGGTCTGTCTTGTTTTATCATTGGCTCACTTACATGGTCTGGTAACAGCTGGATATATACAGATTTCGGTGGTGGTAGTAGTTATGGTGGGGGGGTTGTGGGGGGTAGTATATATGGTAGCCTTGATGGTAGTTGTGGTGGTGGTAGTTGGTAGTAGATAGGTAGCTGTAAGGGTGATTGTTGTTGTTGTTGTTGTTGTTCCCCAAGCTGCCTGGCCGAACAGCCCCAAGGCCCCGAGCAAGGCCAAGGCCATAACCGAGCGCCCCCACAGAACCCTCCCTGAAGACCACAATAAAGCCTGGGTGACCGAAGCCACTCCATGGCGGGGAGCTGAGAAGGGTGAGGAAACGCCCGGGAAACCAAAGCCCAACCCAGGGCCCTGTGCCCCTCAGCAATTATGAAGAGAAAGTTGATGGGCAAAGGAAAAATGTGACGCTTTGGCTTCCAATCTTGGTAGATTGGGAGGTCAATTCACGGAAGAGACGCCGTCACTTGAGATCTAGAAAATATATAAGTAAAAGGAACAGTCAGAGTAAGCTATGGGTATGGCAGAGATCGCTCAGTTCTCACTCTGATAGACCAGCCCATCACCACATGACTAGAACCCAATCCTCTCAGCATCAGCTAGGAAAGGCCCTAGAAAGCCGCCTTTGGCGGAGGGATAGCTCCCCTATTTCAACCCCTTTCGAGGTTGGGCACCCGCCCAAGGGTGATGGCAGTTGTGGTTGGTGGTAGTGTGATGATAGTAGTTGTGGTTGGTGGTAGTTGTGGTGCTAATGGTTATGGGGTAGGTAAATTTGCATCGTGGTTGTAATGTTGGTAATGTAGATAATGGTAATGGTAGGCATGCACTACATTTTTTAATCCGTATTATCAACACTAGAATAGTCAAACTGCAAAAACAAACCATTTCCTGCACAACCTTCCACAAACGTACACACACACAGCCTTACACATATACACACACACACTCAACCTTACACACACAACACACAGTATCACACATACACATCATACAACACACACTCACACAGCCTTACACACACACACACAGCCTCACACACACACACACACACACAGCCTCTCACACACACACACACACAAACACACACACACACACACACACACACACACACACACACACACACACACACACACACAGCCTTACACATACACATACACGTCATACAGGCATCAACAAACAGATGAACGACCACAGCTGTGGAGGCTGAGGAAGTTACCGGGGTTTATTTGCTCTGGTTCTGCTCTCACGATATACTGTGTGTGTGTGTGTAGTGTGTGTGTGTGTGTGTATGTGTGTGTATGTGTGTTGTGTGTGTGTGTGTGTGTGTGTGTGTTTTAGTAATCCCCAGGGTGTCGTTATCAAACTTTATGGAAGACTGTATATACAGGGTTGGTAGTTGTGTGTGAGTGTAAGCCGTATATATATATATATATATATATATATATATATATATATATGAGAAAGTAGTGCCGTGTATATACTTTATGGAAGACTGTATGTACAGGGTTGGTAGTTGTGTGTGAGTGTAATCCGTATATATATATATATATATATATATATATATATATATATATATATATATATATGAGAAAGTAGTGTCGTGTATATACAGTATGTGTATGATTGTGTGAAGTGTGATGTTATTTGTGTGTGTATGTGAGTATATGAGTATAGTATGATGTTATGCGAGTCTATAAATGTACTGGTAAAGCATAGTAGTGAATGAGTTTGTCGCTATTCATAATTATATTATTAAACCACCACGCCTGAGTTATTTAACCCTCTCACGTTCTTGACGCAATTTTGAGCCTATTAGGAACAGTCAGAGTAACTGTTCTTTAAACTTTAAAGCCTTTATTACCATCAGGGGTATTTAGAAACCTTTAGTTTAGTTACTTCAACCTCTGCAATTGTCTTTGAGTTAGTTGTGGGCATAAAACTAATTTTGGAGAGGTAATTATAATTATAAGAGTGAGAAAACTCTATTTATTATTGGTAATCTGGCAACCTCTGCGTCATAAAAACGTGAAAGGGTTAATTACGTCCTCAAATTATACATTTAAGAGAGAGATTCATTGATAATATACTGCATATCATCAGCGGGTATACATTTAAGAGAGAGATTCATTAATAATATACTGCATATCATCAGCGGGTATACATTTAAGAGAGAGATTCATTAATAATATACTGCATATCATCAGCGGGTATACATTTAAGAGAGAGATTCATTAATAATATACTGCATATCATCAGCGGGTATACATTTAAGAGAGAGATTCATTAATAATATACTGCATATCATCAGCGGGTATACATTTAAGAGAGAGATTCATTAATAATATACTGCATATCATCAGCGGGTATACATTTAAGAGAGAGATTCATTAATAATATACTGCATATCATCAGCGGGTATACATTTAAGAGAGAGATTCATTAATAATATACTGCATATCATCAGCGGGTATTTTGTTGAGTACTGATGCGCTGGTGTATTTGAGTGTAGTGTAGTGTAGTGGTGTGAGTCTGTATATGACTATACTCTGTTTCTTTTCAACTGACAGTAAATTGTAAAGTTCCCATCAAGATTTCTCCGTTATTATGAAGATTTTGTAGTGAAATATGGTGCTAATTATATACACTTGGTCTAAATATGAAGCACAGACATAGTAGTTTCTTATTTTTCCGTTTGTCATCGATAAATCAGTTGTTAAGGGATTCAATTTACCGTCAGATGAAATGAAACCGAGTATAGTGTAGTTTATTGTAGTGTGTATTATGCTAGTATAGGTTATATCAGTCAACACTACCTCTGCTCTCCATCACTATGCTTTGTTTACCCTCATGTCTCTCCTCTCTCTCATAGTGTAGTGTAGTGTAGTGTATATATGTGTAGTGTAGGTTATATCAGTCAACACTACCTCTGCTCTTCATCACTATACTTTGTTTACCCTCACGTATCCTCTCTCTCTCTCTCTCTCTCTCTCTCTCTCTCTCTCTCTCTCTCTCTCTCTCTCTCTCTCTCTCTCTCTCTGTACTGACACACATACACACACACCACCATCATCATCATTATCATCTCGCCACCACGTCTACTTCATGCAACGAGAACGAGAGAGAGAAATAAAGAAGAAAAAGAACCTTTCTATAAATAAAAACGGGAAGGAAATAATTATAATATCATGTTCTAATATCAGACAGAGAAGAATGGACGAGCGTGTATATAAAAGAGTGATGATGAGGTGTGCCAAAAATAAAATAAAAACATAAATGGTTGAGCGCAAAGGAAGATCTAAGACTCTTATAGTAAGTAATGAAAGGAGGAGTTGGAGGAGGAGGATGAGGGTGGGAGAATAGGCGACCACTTGGTATAGGAGGGGTCGTATTGTTAAGATGAATGAGAGAGAGAGAGAGAGAGAGAGAGAGAGAGAGAGAGAGAGAGAGGGAGGGAGAGAGAGAGAGGGGGGAGGGGGGGCTTAGTTATATGTCTCAAGGATTTTTTGTCCGTGTAGGACAGATCTTCTAAGAGGAAATATTCTCATTACTAGTATTAAAGGGAGATTTTTTTTGTTTTTGTACTCTCTTTTCCTTCATGCTTAGCCCCATTACTTTTGCCATTTTAAGACGCTCGCTCCATTTCTTTGTAAATTTGAACACCTTTCGTGCCACTAAGGTGTCTATTTTTCCCTGGCGAGCGAAAGCGAGCTTCTAATTTAGGATGAACTGGCCTTCCGACGTTTTACTGTCGAAAATTTTACAAATCTATCTCGAAGTTTTATTTGTATAACAGTATATTATATATATATATATATATATATATATACTGTATGTACTGTATATATATATTATTTTTTTGTTTAAGCTAGATAGAGGTTTATGGAGCAAATTAAAATAAACCCTTAAGCCTTTACTAGTTACAAATGTGTGTGTGAGAGAGAGAGAGAGAGAGAGAGAGAGAGAGAGAGAGAGAGAGAGAGAGAGAGAACAAGAGAGAGCGAGAACAAGAGAGAGAGAGAACCCTTGAGAGAAAGAGATATATAAAGGAGGATGGCCATTGGAACATGGATGGCAGGAGGGGGTCAGGGACTTGCAAAAAATATACCTTGAAGTTTAGTATTTGTGTCTTATGCCAGTAGATATTATGTTATTATTATTATTAGTAGTAGTAGTAGTAGTAGTAGTAGTAGTAGTAGTAGTAGTAGTAGTAGTAGTATTGATGTTGACGTTTTATTAGATATTGTTGGATGTTTCAAATACAGAACATTGTGGGATTGTTGTATAATAATTACATGTCCTGTCTCACTTAAGGGGACAGTGGTCATTTTTCGATAGAGAACTTTTCACGAAAGGTCTTAATATTGACAAAGAAATGGGGCGAAAGGTCTTAAAGTCACCAAACCAATGGGGCAAACGTATTAAAATCTAAAATAAGACTAATGGGGCTAAACATGAGGAAGAAGGGGGTCCAGAAGAAATAAACTTGAACCAGATCGAGGGTCGGATTTCCCACAAGTTTGCTGGGGTGGAATGGAACAGGCATAGTTAATAATTAAAGCTGGCAGGTTGGAATAATTTGGGAGAGATTCAGTGATGGGTAACAGCCTAAGAAGATGGAGGAGCAGTTGGAGAGAGAGAGAGATTTTGTGGAGTAATAACGCGGGGGTAGAGAGAGAGAGAGTGAGATTGAGACTGAGTGAGAGAAAGAGAGAGAGAGAGAATGAGACTGTGAGTGATTGAGAAAGCGAGAGTGAGAGAGCAGCAACTTTGTAGAGTAATAAATGGAGGTAGGTAATTATAAAGAACAGTTCCGCCCCGGTTCCTGTGCTTTCATTAGGTTATTTTACCTCTCCCCGCGACATTCACGTACCGTTTTCTTTATCCCTTGCCTTCAGTTCCGTTTTCTTTTTAGTTACATCCTTCCTCGTTTTCTTTTTGTATATTTAAGGAGGATGACCTGCTTTTTTCTCTGTCTTGATTGTATCTATTCGGCCCCATTAAGCCTACTGTTTTAAGACATTTATCCCCATTCAAGTGTTGATTTGTCCTGGCGAGCGATAGCAAGCCAGTAAGCCATACAAATTTAGCCAGCTGTCTAACTCATTATTCAAAATATAGTGGCTCGCTATCGCTCGCCAGGTATAAATCGACACCTGGATGGGGATAAACGTCTTAAAACAGTAGGCTGAATAGAGCTGAATGCATACAACCCAGAGAGAGAGAGAACAAAAGCAGGTCACCCCCCTTAAACAGATTATACATTACATGCAATATATAAGGCATTATAAATAAGTGGTATTGAGAAAAGTCTTCACAATGATTATTTTTCCTGGGATTCAAGATATATTGATTTAGGGTCAGGGAACGTACTTAATTAACTTCATTACACTGCAAGATAAATGTTACCATGCACTGACAGATAATGTAAGGTACGGCATTGAGTTTTTTAGTGTCAGGGAACGTACTTAATTAACTTCATTACACTGCAAGATAAATGTTACCATGCACTGACAGATAATGTAAGGTACGGCATTGAGTTTATTTAGTGTCAGGGAACGTACTTAATTAACTTCATTACACTGCAAGATAAATGTTACCATGCACTGACAGATAATGTAAGGTACGGCATTGAGTTTATTTAGTGTCAGGGAACGTACTTAATTAACTTCATTACACTGCAAGATAAATGTTACCATGCACTGACAGATAATGTAAGGTACGGCATTGAGTTTATTTAGTGTCAGGGAACGTACTTAATTAACTTCATTACACTGCAAGATAAATGTTACCATGCACTGACAGATAATGTAAGGTACGGCATTGAGTTTATTTAGTGTCAGGGAACGTACTTAATTAACTTCATTACACTGCAAGATAAATGTTACCATGCACTGACAGATAATGTAAGGTACGGGCATTGAGTTTATTAGTGTCAGGGAACGTACTTAATTAACTTCATTACACTGCAAGATAAATGTTCATGCACTGACAGATAATGTAAGGTACGGCATTGAGTTTATTTAGTGTCAGGGAACGTACTTAATTAACTTCATTACACTGCAAGATAAATGTTACCATGCACTGACAGATAATGTAAGGTACGGCATTGAGTTTATTTAGTGTCAGGGAACGTACTTAATTAACTTCATTACACTGCAAGATAAATGTTACCATGCACTGACAGATAATGTAAGGTACGGCATTGAGTTTATTTAGTGTCAGGGAACGTACTTAATTAACTTCATTACACTGCAAGATAAATGTTACCATGCACTGACAGATAATGTAGGTACGGCATTGAGTTATTTAGTGTCAGGGAACGTACTTAATTAACTTCATTACACTGCAAGATAAATGTTACCATGCACTGACAGATAATGTAAGGTACGGCATTGAGTTTATTTTGAATTAGTGTGTATTTTAAGGGGAGATCTCCACTTAAGTTTTTTTTTTCTTGACTCCTTTCTCCCTCATGTCCCCATTGCTTTTGATATTATAAAACGTTTGCCCCATTAGTTTAGCGATTTTAAGAACTTTCACCCCATATTAAGACCTTTTGCGCCATTCAGGTGTCGATTTTATCCTGGCGAGCGATAGCGAGCCTGTAATTTAAGAAGAACCGGCCTTCGGCCGGGAAATTTTTCTACCGAAAAATGTACAAATTTATTTTGAAAGGGATTCAAGGCGGTATAATTTTAAACTTGATGGAGGTCTAGGGAACAAAGTAAATACCTCCCCTTAATGTCCTAAAATGATCACACTACGTAGGTCATAATTATAACCTACTAGAGTGTATTCATGCATAAATATGGGTTCTAATGCCGAGTCGTGCGATGACTACTCTCTCTCTCTCTCTCTCTCTCTCTCTCTCTCTCTCTCTCTCTCTCTCTCTCTCTCTCTCTCTCTCTCTCTCTCTCTCTCTCCTCTCTCTCTCTCTCTCTCTAGTAACTATCGTCCAATTAGCTTAACCTCAGTTGTATGTAAAATGCTAGAAACGGTCATACGAGACAGACTCGTAAATCACTTAGAGGAAAATAACATACTTAAAGATACTCAACACGGCTTTCGTAAAAAAACGTTCCTGTTTAACAAACCTCTTAGACTTCTTTCACGATATCCTCAACCTCTACGATGAGAGTAAATCTGTAGATATTATATACCTTGATTTTCAAAAGGCCTTTGACAAAGTTCCCCACAAACGTTTACTGCTAAAACTAAAAGCGCATGGAATACAAGACGGTGTGTTGAAATGGATAGAAAATTGGCTCAGCAACAGAAAGCAAAGGGTAGTCATAAACGGTAAGGCATCTAAATGGACCAATGTAAGTAGCGGGGTACCCCAGGTTTCGGTACTAGGACCAATTCTCTTTCTAATTTACATCAACGACATAGATGAGGGTCTCACCTGCACAATCTCAAAATTTGCTGACGATACAAAAAATTGCAAATAGCGTACTCTCAAAAGAACAAGTTGACGATATGCAACACAATCTAGATAAATTGTCATGTTGGGCCCAAATTTGGCAAATGAGTTTCAATGCGGATAAATGTAAAGTACTACATGTCGGATACCTAAATGAGAAAGCAAACTATTCGATGAATGGCACTCAGCTTAAGAATGTAAACAGAGAAACTGATCTGGGAGTAACAATATCGAGTAACCTAAAACCGAGTCAACAATGTTCAGAAGTTGTTAAGAAGGCAAACAAAATAATTGGCTTTATAGGCAGGTCATTTGAGCATAAATCCAAAGAAGTTATCCTAACCCTTTACAATTCCTTAGTCCGCCCTCTTCTGGAATACTGCGTTCAATCCTGGTGCCCTTATTACCAAAAAGATATAAACAAGCTAGAACGAGTTCAACGTAGAGTTACCAAAATGATACCTAGCCTAAGAACAAACCATACGAAGAGCGTCTTAGAGAATTAAATCTATTTCCTTTAACCCAGCGCAGATTAAGAGGCGACTTAATTCAAGTGTTCAAAACCATCAAAGGCATCGACAATATGAACTGTAGTAAGTACTTCACTATCGACCAATCTAATTACACGCGGGGAAACGGTTGCAAAATTATTGGTAAATCTTTTAACTCGCACGAATCTAAGAATTTCTTCTTCAATCGAGTTGTCAACTTGTGGAATGGGCTTCCCCGAGACGTTATAGACTGCAGCACCGTTGATTCATTTAAATTCCGCCTAGACAAATATCTCGCATCAAACCCGCGACTGACTGCGTTTGTAAATGAATAACTTTATCCTCCCCTCAGTTACTAACCCATATGTCCCCTACTAACTTCCTAGTCCTGCCACGTTAGTGGCAGGGCAGTAGTTCCCTTTCCAATGTTCCCTTACCCACTCTAAACCACTGTTTGGACACTTGATCCTCAGTGTTTTGGAGGACAAGCAACCTAGAAGGGTCACTAGACCTGTTGTTGCTTGATTTCCTTTGTACTCCTTTGTACTCTCTCTCTCTCTCTCTCTCTCTATCTCTCTCTCTCTCTCTCTCTCTCTCTCTCTCTCTCTCTCTCTCTCTCTCTCTCTCTCTCTCTCTCTCTCTCTCTCTCTCTCTCTCTCTCTCTCTCTCTCTCTCTCTCTCTCAGGTCTCATTCGTCCTTTGTCTATTATCTTATTCCTTGTTTCCTTTGTTCATCCTTCCTTCTTTGTCCCTCGATGGTCCTTTACATTGTCATTCCTTCTTTTGTATGTTTTTTAGTTTAGTTATTTGTGCATTTTATCCCCTATTTATAAGTCTATTTTACCTATCAGTATGTGTATCTCAACTACCACTATATACCTATTAATCTCCGTGTGTGTCCAGACATTTTGGCTCGAACGTTCCTTGATTGTGGCCCTGTCACTCTTTTAACTCTAGGGGAGGCACTAGTCACAAGCAGTTTTGCCTTTTGTCTCCCTCATCCACATAGAAAATTTAATTAACTATATCTGTCTACCAAGCTATCTATGTATGCATCTAGTATGTACAGTATATATATATATATATATATATATATATATATATATATATATATATATGCGTACACACACACACACCAACATACACAGATCCCCTACCAGGCTACCTCAACACAACGACACTCCGAGACACACACACATGCAGACCCACCCCCACGACACACCGATACATACATGCACACACACACACACACATACACAGGTCCGCCCCCACCCCGCAAACAACGACACACACACACATGCAGACCCACCCCACGACACACCGATACATACATGCACACACACACCACACATACACAGGTCCGCCCCCTCCCACCCCGCAAACAACGACACACACACAACCCCCCCCCCCCCCCCCCCACCCCCCACACACACCCCCACACAAACACACACCCACACACACACAACCCCCCCCCCACACACACAAACCCACACACACACAAACACACACACACAAACCCACACACAGACACAACCCCCCCCCCCCCCCCCACACACAGACCCACACACACACAAACCCCCCACACACACACATAACGACACCCCGAGACATACATGCACACACACACACACACAACCCCCCCCCCCCCCCCCCACCACACACCCCCAACACCCAACACACACACACACACACATTCCTATAGTGGGCACAGTCTCGTCCCTTTGTACCCAGGTGAGCAGGTGAGGTGAGGGAGGGGGCGGGCAACTTTGTGTGAGAGAGAGAGAGAGTACAAAGGAGTACAAAGGAAATCAAGCAACAACAGGTCTAGTGACCCTTCTAGGCTGCTTGTCCTCCAAAACACTGAGGATCAAGTGTCCAAACAGTGGTTTAGAGTGGGTAAGGGAACATTGGAAAGGAAACTATTACCCTGGAACTAATGTCCATGGCAGGACTAGGAAGTTAGTAGGGGACATATGGGTTAGTAACTGAGGGGAGGATAAAATAAAGTTATTCATTTACAAACGCAGTCAGTCGCGGGTTTGATGCGAGATATTTGTCTAGGCGGAGTTTAAATTAATCAACGGTGCTGCAGTCTATAACGTCTCGGGGAAGCCCATTCCACAAGTTGACAACTCGATTGAAGAAGAAATTCTTAGATTCGTGTGAGTTAAAAGATTTACCAATAATTTTGCAACCGTTTCCCCGCGTGTAATTAGATTGGTCGATAGTGAAGTACTTACTACAGTTCATATTGTCGATGCCTTTGATGATTTTGAACACTTGAATTAAGTCACCTCTTAATCTGCGCTGGGTTAAAGGAAATAGATTTAATTCTCTAAGACGCTCTTCGTATGGTTTGTTCTTTAGGCTAGGTATCATTTTGGTAACTACGTTGAACTCGTTCTAGCTTGTTTATGTCTTTTTGGTAATAAGGGCACCAGCATTGAACGCAGTATTCCAGAAGAGGGCGGACTAAGGAATTGTAAAGGGTTAGGATAACGTCTTGGGATTTATGCTCAAATGACTGCCTATAAAGCCAATTATTTTGTTTGCCTTCTTAACAACTTCTGAACATTGTTGACTCGGTTTTAGGTTACCGGTACTCGATATTGTTACTCCCAGATCGGTTTCTCTGTTTACATTCTTAAGCTGAGTGCCATTCATCGAATAGTTTGCTTTCTCATTTAGGTATCCGATATGTAGTACTTTACATTTATCCGCATTGAACTCATTTGCCAAATTTGGGCCCAATGTGACAATTTATCTAGATTGTGTTGCATATCGTCAACTTGATCTTTTGAGAGTACGCTATTTGCAATTTTTGTATCGTCAGCAAATTTTGAGATTGTACAGGTGAGACCCTCATCCATGTCGTTGATGTAAATTAGAAAGAGAATTGGTCCTAGTACCGATCCCTGGGGTACCCCGCTACTTACATTGGTCCATTTAGATGCCTTACCGTTTATGACTACTCTTTGCTTTCTGTCGCTGAGCCAATTTTCTATCCATTTCAACACACCGTCTTGTATTCCATGCGCTTTTAGTTTTAGCAGTAAACGTTTGTGGGGAACTTGTCATAGGCCTTTTGAAAATCAAGGTATATAATATCTACAGCTTTACTCTCATCGTAGAGGTTGAGGATATCGTGGAAGAAGTCTAAGAGGTTTGTTAAACAGGAACGATTTTTACGAAAGCCTTGTTGAGTATCTTTAAGTATGTTATTTTCCTCTAAGTGATTTACGAGGCTGTCTCTTATGACCGTTTCTAGCATTTTACATACAACTGTGGTTAAGCTAATTGGACGATAGTTACTGGGTAGGGATTTGCTGCCTTTTTTGAATATCGGTGTTACATTGGTTATCTTCCACTGATCAGGCATAGTTCCAGACTGCAAGGATTTATAGAATAGTAATGTCAGTGGTTTGAAGAGCTCATCCTTAGCTTCCTTTAGAACTCTAGGCGAGATTGTATCAGGTCCAGGCGTTTTATTTACCTTGAGTTTATCTAAATAATTCAATACTTCTCTCTCTGTAATGGTGATATTGCTTAGAACATCTGAATTATCAATTTGAATCGGCGATGGTGTAGGGATATCACTGAGGTCTTCTGTTGTAAAAACTGATGCAAAGAAGGTATTGAGGGCATTACTCATTTGTACTTCGTCTTTGGTGTATTCTCCATTTTCATCGACTAACGGTCCAACAGTTGAAGTAACTACTTTTTTCTTTCTGATATAACTATAGAATTCTTTCGGGTTTGTTTTACTTTGATTCGCAATATGTAACTCTAGGGTCTTTTTACTTTGCTTAATTAACTTTTTGGCTTTGCGTCGTAGCTCTACAAATTTCACCCGTTCTTCGTCATTTTGTGAGGATTTTAATCTATCATTAGCAAATTTTTTAGCAAGCTGGCAGTTTGAAATATCTTTATTCCACCATTTGGGCTTATTATTATGGCCTGGACGCCGTATTTTCGATGGTATGCAGTTTTGCACTGCTTTTAGGTTTCGAATAACTTCCAAGATGTATCTATGTCGTTATTATTAATTAAAAAGCTCCAGTCAGTTTCTTTAAACATAGCTCTAAGTTTATGAAAGTTTGCTTTCTTGAAATTAGGGAGAGAGAGAGAGAGAGAGAGAGAGAGAGAGAGAGAGAGAGAGCAAATATGTGAAGTAGAGCGAAAGAGAAACCTGACATGTTAGAGAGAATAATATGAAGTGAAAGCATGGGAAAACAAAAAATATTCCCGCAGCATGGAAAAAGAATATTACAGTATATCTGGTAAAAGGAGAGAGAGAGAGAGAGAGAGAGAGAGAGAGAGACCATAAATTAAGTAGGTGTGTTACATAATTGCCTTTTTATTAACACTGTGATTCTAACAGGGGCTAATGGTGTTAGTTTTGAAAGGGGTGACTTGGGTAAATGCCTGAGGAGACTGGTGGTTACATCAATATGAAACTGATACCATGTGGTTAGAAGAAGCAATTGTTAGGAAGATGTTAGTATGTAAAGTATATGCAGTACCCGTTTCGTGTTTTGTAATATTTCAGGTGAGATTGTAATACAAATAACATTAATAATGATTGTGATAGTAATGAATATGTTAATGGGGATATTAATAGGTGTGTTGTAAATATATTGGTTTTGATATTTATGTGATGATGGTAGTCATTATGGTGGTGGTGACACTAGTGGTGGTAGTAGTGATGAGATGGTGGTATCATGGTAGTGGTGGTAGTGATGAGATGGAGGTACTGGTGTGATGGTGGAAGTGGTGACATTAGTGATGAGATGTTGGTATTGGCAATGATGATGGTGATGGTAGTACTGATGAAATGATGGTATTGGTGTGGTGATGGTAGTGGTGATAGTGGACTGATGATGGTGGTGGTGGTGAGAGTCTGTGTACACTCCTCCTTCACCCACACCACCAAGATAAACACACACACACTCACAGTACATAAATATAGGTTTGTATTTAGCTATGATTGTATGCTTTGTATTGTATATAGTCAGTCTATGGTTGCGATTCTAAGTAAACAGATGAAGATAATGCTTAAGCCTGTATCACACGAGCGCTTTTTCACTCAACATTTATCCTCAACACTGGTCTGGCAGCTTATGAGGTTAACATTTAAAATATTTCGGTCACCTAAATTCCTCTACCATCAGCCTAGTTTCCGATACCAGTTCAAAATAGTCTAGGAATGTTGCCAGAAAAATGTTGATCATCGAATGTTGACTAAACAAGTTCTCGCGTGATACCGGCTTTAATAATACTTTACACATACACACACTGCATGGAGAGAGAGAGAGAGAGAGAGAGAGTACAAAACACACCTAAAATTGAAGAACTAAGCACACACCGACTTTTATCATCAAGACCGGTTTAAAGAAAGGCTTCACTGTTTGCTCACATTCAACCTGTCCCAAAGAAGGGTGACTGCTCTCAACCCTCCAGCTATCGTCCAATTGCTCTCATCTCTTGTCTTTCTAAAGTTTTTGAAACTATTCTTGCTTCCAAATTTCTTAAGCATTTCTCTTCTCATAATCTGCTCTCAGATCGCCAGTATGGCTTCCTTAAGGGTCGCTCTACTGGTGATCTTCTTTCATATCTTACTAACTCTTGGTCATCCTCCTTTCGGGACTTCGGTGAGACTTTTTCTATGCACTAGACATATCGAAAGCCTTCGATAGAGTCTGGCATAAATCTTTAATTTCTAAACTACCCTCCTTCGGTTTCTATCCCTCCATCTGTGCCTTTGTCTCTAATTTCCTTTCCGGCCGTTCCATAGCCGCGGTTGTGGACGGCCATTGTTCACTTCCTCACCCTATAAACTCCGGTGTTCCTCAGGGCTCTGTCCTATCTCATATTCTCTTTCTAATTTTTATAAATGATCTCCTTAACTGTACCTTAATTCCCATCCATTACGCAGACGACTCAACCTTACACTACTCCATTAGTTTTTCAGAACGCCCCAGCCAGCAATTCCTCAACGACAAACGTAATGAAGCCATAGAACTCTTAAATTCTGATCTAAATACTATTTCCAATTGGGGCAGAGAAAACCTTGTTAACTTTAATGCTTCCAAAACCAATTTCTCCATCTATCTACCCGTCAGGATCTCCCAGCGGACTATCCCTTATTTTCAACAAAAAAAAAATAACCCTTTCATTTTCTCTCAATATTTTTGGTGTCTCTTTTTCTTCTGCTCTCATTTGGAAGGACCATATTACCAGTCTTGCTAAGGCAGCCTCCCAGAAGCTCGGTGTGCTCAACCGCCTTAGGGGGTTCTTTTCCCCTGCACAGCTTCTTGCTCTGTACAGGGGCATAGTGCGCCCTTGTATTGAGTATTGTTCACATGTGTGGGGAGGTTCCTCTCACACGTTCTTCCCTAGACAAAGTTGAAAGGAAGGCCTTTCGTATCATTAACTCCCGTCCACTCACCAACTCTCTGCAGTCTCTCTCTCTCCGCCGCAATGTTGCATCTCTCTCGCTATTCTATCGCTACTATAATAATCAGTGTTCCTCAGAGCTATCCCAGTGCATACCACCTCCTTTACGTAGGGCACGTGGTACCCGTCTTGCAACTCAATCCCACCCTACTCTGTGCAACTCTCCAACCCAAGAGTGAAACGTTACTCTCAAACTTTCTTCTACTCAACAGCTGAGCTCTGGAACTCTCTCCCAGAATCAGTCTTTCCCTCTTCCTATGACTTAAATTGCTTCAAACTCCGTGTGTCCAGGCATTTTGGCTCGAACGTTCCTTGATTTTGGCCCTGTCACTCTTTCAATTATGGGGGAGGCACTCGCTAGGCAGTAGTGCCTTTTGCCTCCCTCAATCACATAGAAAAAAAAAATGGGCTTTATGTTGGCATTAACCCTTTCTGTACCAGCGATGTCTGTTATATTTTATTCTAGTTACATTTAGACGATTTTATGCAGCTTAGGAAGGATCTGTGGTAGTTAAAAGTGTTGAATGAGATAGTTCGAAGCATTATAATTGCTAGAGATCCATCATAAACTGAATATTATCCTTTAGTTGTAGCCAGAAACAAATTAAAGACTACGACGGTACAGTAGGGGTTAAGAGGGATGAGCCTAGTTTGTTCCTCATTTGTAATATGGTTTTATATATTTTTTAGTTTCCTCCCTAGACCTCCATCAAACTTAAAATAACACCCATTAGATCCCTCTTCTAGATTAATTTGTAAATTTTTCACTAGAAAAAGGTTCCGGCCGAAGGCCGGTTCTTCCAAAATTACACGCTCACTATGGTTTGCCATGAACAAAAATCGACACCTAAATAGCACGAAAGGTCTTAATATTGACAAATAACTGGGGCGAAAGCTTTTTAAATTGACAAACTAATGGGTCAAACATCTTAACCCTCTCCGACATATGACGCGATTGTTTAGCCTATTGGGGATACTTTAAAGCCTTTTATCCTGAATATTATTCCTAGGGGGTAGAGGAGAAACGGAGATAAAGTAAATAATTAGACTTGGGAAGATGAAATGGCCTAGGCTATAAATATGATACCGGGTCGGCGTTTGACTTACTTGTAAACATGTATGTGTAGGTTATCTGTGGTAGTCCCAGTAATATCTATGAAGTACTTCTAGTATTAAAGGAACTTAGCTGTGATGATAAGAGTGTAGGTTAGGTGATGGACATGTCGGTAGGTGTAGTTCAGTGAAGTTATGTTGTAATGTGGCAGCAACTGGTGGTTGTTGTGTATGGGACGAAGTCTTTGTGTGAAGTGTACTGAGATACCCTTTTATCGTAACAATATAAATATATATAAGGGTTCTACATTGTCTCTCGTGATTAAATAATAAGGGAAAATAAACTAAGATATAATTGGTGCAACCACAGTAATATTTATCCACAAAGATAAATAAAGTAATGTGTATAAACAAAAAGGAACCAGCTGTCGTGAACCCGGGAAATTCAAACTACGGTATATATACCAGCTAGGATTCACGACATACTCCGCCACCAGTTATATACAAAGTATTTACAATTGTCCCGTCCCGATCATGGATCGCCACAACTGGGAGGAACCCAAAGCAGCCCGACGTGACGGCCTCTGAGGGGTATCACCTCGGTCCGCTCCAGTAGCAGGAAGGATATTATCAGAGTTCGGTTTGCTGTCGCCATCCACTACCTCTAAATCTATCTCTAGTGGGTATAGCTTAACCACCGGTCTGGTGGTCAAACCGGCTCCTGTTTTTACCTGAACTACCCTACATTCGTGGTCAGGACCACGAAGAAGTTTCATTATCCGACCTATATGCCAAAAAAGTCGGGGGCCGTCATCATGTACGTACATGATGACTAGAACGACGTCCCCAACTTGCAGAGATGCTATCCCTTTTTTTACCATTAAGTGACGATGTTGCTCCCTGAGTGATATTAGATAATCAGTGCTCCACCTTTTCCACAGGTCATTTGAGAGCTTCGTAACATATTGGAAGCGTTGGTTGACGGAATCATTGTTACGCCAAGTCGTGTCCCTGAGTCTTCCTCCGTGACTTCCCGTCTTGGAAAGCTTCTGATCCGCCTCCCATGAACCAGTTGTGAAGGAGTGATGGGTAGAGGGTCTTCAAGATCACTGTAGCTGTAACCAAGCGGGCGATCATTGACTGTGGCCTCGAGCTCCAGTAATACCGTATTCAGTTCCTCTGTGGTAACCAATGCTCGATCCAGTACCTTCTTCAAGCCAGCCTTTAGGATGCCAATGACCCATTCCCATATGGCAACGAACCATGGCGCCCTGGCCGGTATAAACCGCCACTCGCACTTGAATTCCGCTAGAGTACCTTTTAACCTTGCATCATCCATCAACTCCCGTAATGTACTGGCTCCGCTAACAAATGTGGTGGCATTATCACTCATCATAATCTCAGGGTAACCCCTCCTGCTACTAAACCTACGGAACGCATGCAAAAATGATTCGCAGGAGAGGTTAGACACCGTTTCTACATGGACCGCTCTAGTAACTGCAATACCCTTAATACCCTTCTGCTTCCTACTTGCTGCACTATCATGAGATCTACCAGTAGTGGTTGTCTGTAGAGCACTATCTAACTCAGCTAACTGACCGTTTACTTGATTAACATACTGCATATATTTTTATCGTAACAATATAAATATATTTAAGGGTTCTATATTGTCTCCCGTGATTAAATAATAAGGGAAAATAAACTAAGATATAATTGGTGCAACCACAGTAATATTTATCCACAAAGATAAATAAAGTAATGTGTATAAACAAAAAGGAACCAGCTGTCGTGAACCCGGGAAATTCAAACTACGGTATATATACCAGCTAGGATTCACGACACCTTTGTTACCATCAGGGGTATTTAGAAACCTTTAGTTTAGTTACTTCAACCTCTGCAGTTGTCTTTGAGTTAGCTGTGGGCAGAAAACTAATTTTGGAGAGGTAATTATAAGAGTGAGAGAACTCTATTTCTTATTGCTAGGCCTAATCTGGCAACCTCTGCGTCATAAGTGCGTGAAAGGGTATTGACAAAGAAATGGGGCGAAAGGTCTTTACATTGACAAACTAATGGGTCAAACATCTTCAAATCTGAAAACTAATGAGTCTAAAAAAACGCCCCATTTCCCCTTACAGAAGCCCCCCGATAAAGCCGAGACACCCGTTACCTATAAACCACACCTAGCCAACGTCATAGGCAGTTATAGGGCCTCAATTTACCTATCTAATGTCGTCAAATGATCTTGTATTAATCGGTACTCATGTTTTGCTTTTCATTCAGTATGGGATATTCTGGGTTATAGTTTGTTTATTAATCATTCAGTTAGGCCTATGCCAGATGCAAGTACGTGTTTAGTCGCTGACTTCACACTTGTTTTCTGTTTTACCTTTTTTTTCTACTCCTCTTTATTTTGTTTATCTTCTTTATTTTTTTACCCCTATGAGGGGTGGGTGGGTGCCTTGACCCTCGTCCATTAATATGGCATTATCTCCAATAAAATTGCATCGAATAACACATTTTGGATGCATATATTCGTTGAATCATTATACACACATTAACTAACTTTGTAATCAATACTTACAGTGTGTGTTTTTTTGTTTTCTATGTGAGCGTGGGAGACAAAAGGCAGAACTGCCTGTAGCGAGTGCCTCCCCCAAAGTTGAAAGAGCGACAGGGCCAAAATCAAGGACGCTCGAGCCAAAATGTGTGTGTGTGTCTGTCTGTCTGTGTATGTCTGTAGGTATGTCTATCTGTCTGTCTGCTCGCACAATGTCCTGAGATTGAATTAATTAATTTGGACGACACCTGGTCCTTCTCTTAATTGTTTTACCTGAAAGGATCCCATTAACTGTTGGTTAAATTTCGAATTTAGATTTCCCATCCCCCAAAATAATATAACACATGCTGAACGTATGTGGCAGTGTTAGCACTGTGCAGGGTTTGCAGTTTAAGACTACATATAGAGTGTTTATAGAGCCACAGTGGGGGAGGCAGGGCAGCGGAGGGTGGGGATTGTGTTCACCCTACCAGTAAACTGTTTAAACGTCCAGAAAGAATGGTTCGGACCCAAGGAGGGAGAGATTGGTGGAATGCTGAGGATATGTTTGTTTAAAGAAGTGTGAGGAAGGTACATGGTGCAGAAGAATGGTCTGTTAATATACAGTACATAGAGTTGCGTTGCCCATGTTGTAGTCTCAAGCACACATATAGCCAGCCAACTATGTATATTTATTCATCTATGTATCGTTTAATGGTTGGTAATATGGTAATAATATAGAGTTACAATGTTATGAATGAGTGGGTAGCTACACACCGTAACTTGAACCATCCATACACAAGCCAGACACGGACCTTTCTGTGGCCATTACGGTACTTCTATACCTAATACGAGAAAGTTGGCTTAATCAAGGCCCGGGGCGTTAATGATGTAAGGGGGGGGGGGGGTAAAATCACGCTCCATTGGACTGTTGCGGAGGGGGCAGGAAGGTGTACCGACCGAGGTTTACTAAGGCAATAAAGTAGATATAGAAAAGAAAAAAAAACGTGGACGACGGAGAGAGAGAGAGAGAGAGAGAGAGAGAAGAAGAAGGAGGTAGAAATAGGAATCAATAAAACGTAATATAAGAAGAATGCTAATGTTCTTCTTAAATGTTGATACTCGAAGATAAAACTACAATAAAATGGTAGATTGACCAAAGAAGAAAAACATGTACAAAATGAAGAAGGGGGGGGGGGGGGGGGCACATCACGCTCCATTGCATTGAACTTTCCAGGGGGGGGGGGGGAAGGGGGGGGAAAGGGACCGCGGAAGGCTTACTAATCACACTAAATGGAAGAAAAGGAAGAGGAGGAGGAGGAAGACGAAGAAGAAGAGGACGAGGACGAGGACGAAGAGGAGGAGGACGAGGACGAGGAAGAAGAGGAGGAGAAGGATGAAGAGGAGGACGACGAAGAGGAGGACGACGAGGAAGAAGAGGAGAAGGAAGAAGAGGAGGAGAAGGAAGAAGAGGAGGACGAATAGAAAGGGGAACAGGAAAGGAGGAGACAAGCAGCAGTTGACATTTGTTACAGGATGCTTTGCCTTTTGTCTCTTTCAACCACATAAGCAAAACAAATATTATATGGAAATTTGTGAAGGTGAGGTGGTAGTACCCGAGTGAGTTTGAAGATGGTCATGCCCAGATAACAGTGCCTGGTGTCTTGTGGAGGGTTGTTGGGTCGGGCTTAAAGGGGGATGGTTCATTTGTGGTGGATTATTTCATTTATTAATTATTTTCTTAGTTTCCTCCCTAGACCTCCATCAAACTTAATAAAAAACAACCCCAAGATCCTCCTTCAAGATATAATTGTACATTTTTCGGTAGAAAAATGTCCCGGCCGAAGGCCGATTCTTCCTAAATTACAGGCTCGCTATCGCTCGCCAGGAACAAATCAACGCCTAAATGACACGAAAAGTCTTAATATTGACAAAGAAACGGGGCGACAGGTCTTAAAATCGCCAAACTAATGGGCCGAATGTCTTAAAATCTGAAAACTAACGGGGCTAAACATGGGGGAGAAGGTGGGGGTCCCGAAAAACGACCTATCTCCCCTTGAAGGACGTAGAAGAAAGATAAGGAGAGAAGCAGAAGAAGGAGGAGGATGTGCAGAAGAAGGAGAGTGATATACGTAGATTTACATAGATACACAGACCTTACGATCCCAACGAGGTGGTCAGGACTTGATACTAGTAGAGAAAGCAAAGCCGATAGTAAGGGAAAGTGGTAGGAAAGGATAGCAAAGAAGGCGGCTCTCTCAAGGACGGAAGCACTCGGGGGGCCCAAAATACATCGAATGCCACTTGGATACTTTGTCTCTGCAAAGAAGAAGAAGAAGGGGAAGAACGACGACGAATGGTGGATAGTGAATAATAATAATAATAATAATAATTAATAATAAGAAGAAGAAGAAGAAATAGAAGACGAAGATAAAGACCGAGGAATGAAGGATATTGAAAGGGGGGGGGGGGGGACAGGAAAATAGTAAAGAGAAAATCTAAATATGCAAATTTGTGGAGATAAGCTTGTGCCTTGGGTGAGTTTGGAGATCACAGAACAGATTGAGAAGCGCCGATTGTCTCTTGGGTGTGTTTGGAGCTTCAAGAACGTAGATGAAAGAAGAAGAAGAAGAAGAAGCAGCAAGGGAGAAGAAGAGAAAGAGGAAGAGGAGAAAGAAGAAGAGTACAGACGGAAATCAAATGAAACAGCAACAATATGAGCGCGAAAACGTGTGGCAATAATAAAGAGAAAATAAAAATATGTAAATCTGTGAAGGTGAGCTTGTGCCTGGGTGAGTTTGGAGATCGCCACGTAGATTACAGAATACCGAGTGTCTCTTGGGAGTGTTTGGAGCTTCAAGAACGGGGAGGAAAGAAGAAGAAAGGGAGAAGAAGAGGAAGGAAGAAGAGTGTAGACGAAAAACAAATTAAACAACAACAACCATTATAGGAGAGTGAAAGTGGTTGAAAATAGTAAAGACAACAACAACTATATACATTAGTGGAGGTGAGCTTGTTGTGCCTGAGTGAGTTTGGATATTGCTTCTTAGATTAAAGAGACCGAGTGTCTTTTTGTATTGTTTGTCACTCTTCAAGGACGTGGAGGGAAGAGACGGGAATAGTTAGAAGAAGAAAAAATAACAATGAAAATGAACACGACAAAGCCGAAGAACAATAACAGCGGCAAATATAGTAATAACAGCAATAACAGCATCAATAATAACACCAATAACAACAACAAAAATAACAACAGCAGCAATTCAACAACAGCAATAACAAAACATCAATAACTATAACAATAACAACAACAGCAATAACAAGAGGATCAACAACAATAACGACGACAACAATTATAACAACAACAACAACAACAATAACAATAACAACAACAACAATCAATACCAACAAGAGGATGAACATTAACGACGGTGATGCCAATAATACCAATGAGGCTAACAATCAGAACACAGAGATACCAGCTCTGACTGCCCCCGTGGTCTGTCTGGTCTAACATCAACAACAACCACAACAATAACAACAACAGCAATAACATAAGGATCAACAACTACAATAACGACAAAAGGATGAACAACAACAACCACAACAATAATAACCAGAACAATAACAATAACATCAATAACATAAGAGTCAATAACAACAAGAGTATCAACAACAACAACCACAACATAAATAATAACAACAACAACAATAACATAAGGATCAATAACAACAAGAGTATCAACAACAACAACCACAACATAAATAATAACAACAACAACAATAACATAAGGATCAATAACAACAAGAGTATCAACAACAACAACCACAACATAAATAATAACAACAACAACAATAACATAAGGATCAATAACAACAAGAGTATCAACAACAACAACCACAACATAAATAATAACAACAACAACAATAACATAAGGATCAATAACAACAAGAGTATCAACAACAACAACCACAACATAAATAATAACAACAACAACAATAACATAAGGGTCAATAACAACAAGAGTATCAACAACAACAACCACAACATAAATAATAACAACAACATCAATAACATAAGGGTCAATAACAACAAGAGGATCAACAACAACAACCACAACATAAATAATAACAATAACATCAATAACATAAGAGTCAATAACAACAAGAGTATCAACAACAACAACCACAACATAAATAATAACAACAACAACAATAACATAAGGATCAATAACAACAAGAGTATCAACAACAACAACCACAACATAAATAATAACAACAACAACAATAACATAAGGATCAATAACAACAAGAGTATCAACAACAACAACCACAACATAAATAATAACAACAACAACAATAACATAAGGATCAATAACAAGAGTATCAACAACAACAACCACAACATATATAATAACAACAACAACAATAACATAAGGATCAATAACAACAAGAGGATCAACAACAACAACAATAACAACAAAACTAACAACGAGAGGATGAACAAGAAGAACAACAATGATGATGCCAATACTAACAATAGAGATGAAGGTCAGAATACAGAGATCTCACCGCTGACTGTATCCGTGGTCTGTTTGGCTTAAAGAACATTACCAACAATAACAGCAAGAACAACAACAATAATATCAACAACAGCAGCAATAACGACAACAGCAATAATAACAGCAAGAACAACAACAATATCAACAACAGCAGCAATAACGACAACAGCAATAATAACAGCAAGAACAACAACAATATCAACAACAGCAGCAATAACGACAACAGCAATAATAACAGCAAGAACAACAACAATAATATCAACAACAGCACCAATAACGACAACAGCAATAATAACAGCAAGAACAACAACAATAATATCAACAACAGCACCAATAACGACAACAGCAATACAACAACATCAACAATAACAACAACAGGTACAATCATAACAAAAACAAGAGAATCAACAACAATAAAAACAAAAGTAGTAATAGGAGAGAGAGAGAGAGAGAGAGAGAGAGAGAGAGAGAGAGAGAGAGAGAGAGAGAGAGAGAGAGAGAGAGAGAGATAAAACCAGTTAAGAGAAAATGACAAAGAAACCTAAATATGTAAATTCCGCGCGGTTAGTCCTCTGTCTCTTGTCCGGTGTATCCGAAAGGGAAGAAAAAACACAAATGGGTGACACACACACACACACACACACACAACATATAATAGATACAGTCGTAATGCATTATTAAAAAGTAAAATATAATAATATATTTAATAAAAAATAAAAAATAAAATAATAACACTAACACTAACAAGGTAACATAAAACGTGAATAGAGAAGGAAACAAAGGAAGCAGAAGAAAGGAGAAGAAAACTAAGAAAATAAAGAAAGACAAAATAAGAAAGACAACTCAAATGATGATGAATAACGTGAACAAAATAGGAAGAATTGAAGTGTACATTCCTCTCGTGTGGTAGGTTGCTAATGAGCCGTGAAGATTTACCTTAGTCAGATAAAGAACAATGGTCCCAGTGTCCTGTTTGGTTGTACAGTTGGATAAATAAGGATAACAAAAAACATGGTAAAAACTGAAGAATAACCCTGAATGAAGAAGAAGAAGAAGAAGAAGAAGAAGAAGAAGAAGAACTAGAAGAAGAAGAAGAAGAACTAGAAGAAGAAGAACAACAAAACGAAAAAGAAGGAGAGAATAAGAGGAAGAAAAAAAAGAAGAAGAAAAACACGAAGAAGGAAGAAGAAAACGATGATAATTAACGGGAACCAAATATAAATAATTAAAGTATAAATGTCTCCCGTTTGGTAGCTTGCCAATGAGCCCTGAAGATTTACCTCTGTCAGATAACAAACAGTGGCCCCGGTGTCTGGCTGGAGTGTATAAGCTACAGTTGGATAAATAAGGAATAGAGAAAACCGGGGAACAACTGGAGAATAACCTTGAAAGACCGAGAACAAGAAGAAGAAGCATATCCTATAAGTCCACCAAATTTCGTGAAAATCGGTTCATAAGTTTTTGAGATATCTTGTTTACAGACAAACCGAGACAAAAACTACGAAGCTGGAGGTAACAATCAGCCAATTATGTGGATTTTATATATGCTACATTTACACAAGATTAAAATGAATTATCATAGCCTAAAATAAGCAGGTAACCCATGGCTATTTACCCCAACTGTGCACACGATACCAATGAGAAGTGGCAGGGTGGGGATTAGCCTCTAGTGCTAGGTGCTTGTTTTTTGGTCCATGTATTTATTTATTAACTTATTTCTTAGATTCCTCTCCAAGTCTCCATCAAGCTTAAAAATCAAACATGAAAAAAATGCCCCCTAGACCCCCTTTCAAGATAAAGTTGTACATTTTTTGGTAGAAAAATTTCCCTGCCAAAGGCTTGTTCCTTACAAAATTACAGGGTCGCTATCACTCGCCAGGAAACAAAATCGACACCTAAATGGCACGAAAGATATTGATATTGACAAAGAAATGGATCAAAAGGTCTCAAAATCGCCAAACTAATGGGCCGAACGTCTTAAAATCGCCAAACTAATGGGGCTAAACACGGGGGAGAAGGGGGGGACAAAACCAACCCATCTCCCCTTAAGGTGTTTTTGTTGGCCAAACTGTGGTGGTGGATTCCGGGGAGTTACCGGTAGTCAGACGTTCGTACCCTTATCACTCAGTACTCACACACCTCTCTAATCTAATTGTATAGATAAGTAAATGCATAATAATAGCAATGCATTTTTGTTTATATGTTGGCCATGAGCAAGCAGTGTTACCCATTATAGAAACTCAAGACGAAAAAAAAAAAATATATATATATATACTGTATATATACAGGTATATATGCATATACAGTATATAGAGTGGCGAACTCCACATAGGTAGGAGGCACATAGGTAGGTATATACTGTATATATATATATTATATATTCACTTATTCGTTCTCTCAATAATTATAATATCGCTAATAAAAACTGCCTTACATTTTATCTCGTCTTATTAGGTTCATAGTTTCACCAGTACAGTAGTGAACATAATATTATGTAATGTTACACCAATTTGGGCATACGAATCTTTAAAGCCAAGTTCTGAAGCATCTGGGCTAGAATAATGTATTGTATTGTCTCGTTTGCGTTCGATACGGATTCAAATGTGTGTTTCTCCATTTATGCTCTTAACTGTGCGTGTTTTGTTAATAGAGTCATTTACTTTAGCCCCTCGAGTACAGGTCTTTCTTAAACTGAGTAGGCCTAACATACTCTATCATTATCTTTGCCCAAGTCTTCAGGAATTAGTCACAGCCGTATTCTTAGATTTGTGGGGTGGGTGTTAATTAATGAAAGAAAACTTGAAATATCTCAAGTTTTATAAGCTAATAATATATATCGTATTATTTCATTCATCAATTAATAGGGTTTGACAGCGGAAAACTTTAAGAATATGGCCGAGTTAGTTCTGTATTATCAGAGAATATGGCCGAGTTAGTTCTGTATTATCAGAGAATATGGCCGAGTTAGTTCTGTATTATCAGAGAATATGGCCGAGTTAGTTCTGTATTATCAGAGAATATGGCCGAGTTAGTTCTGTATTATCAGAGAATATGGCCGAGTTAGTTCTGTATTATCAGAGAATATGGCCGAGTTAGTTCTGTATTATCAGAGAATATGGCCGAGTTAGTTCTGTATTATCAGAGAAGTTCGGTTTCCAATATCAGGAATATCAAAGTTAAAATCTTGTGCGGAAAGTTTACAAATTGCTACCCAAAATTAAATTAAATCTCTCTCTCTCTCTCTCTCTCTCTCTCTCTCCATCGGTCTTGAATGAAGGTAATAAAACATTTAATAACGAATTTAATTCTTAACTTTTAAGTTTAGTCAAACATTTTGTTTTATATTTTTCAGGGATAAACAGCCAGACTTTATCGAAATCGCAAAATCTCGCGTCTGAAATCATAAATGTTATAATACAAAAATGTACCTGCATTGCTGTAATGCTCCAGTGAACATCCCTATGGAGAGGAAGAAAGGTACCGTAAAGAAAATGGGAGGAGGGCCAGGAGACAGGGAGGAGAAGGGAGGGTAAGCTGTGTGTGTGTGTGTGTGTGTGTGTGTGTGTGTGTGTGAGTGTGTGTGTGACAATAGATTAATAGGTATATTGAGAAGTGTTGACAGACAGAAACTAACATTGATAATCGCATATTTTCTGGTGGAATGATAACACAATATGACTCATCCGCTCTACCGTAATGCCCCAGTGAACATCCCTAATGGCAGAAAGAAAAGTTATAGAAAATGGGAGAAGGGAGGGGTAGGCAATCAGGAGACGACGAAGGTGGTGGTGGTGTGATGTGCGTGTGTGTGTGAGTGTGTTTGCGTGTGTGCGTCAGTTTGCGGGTGCGCGGCAGGGAGAGCGGCTGCGCGTGCCCATCTCTCTCATCCCATACCCACAGTTCTACCCAGGGCTAGGGCTTGAAACGTCGCGCCCTGTGATCCGCTCCCTTGGTATACCCTGGTTTTCTCGGTACTACCCTAGATTGTGTGATACCTACTTTATTATTTGTTAAACCATATATGTTTTTGTGAAACTCTAAATTATTGTGGTACCTTGACCGTATGTGTGCAGAATATACAGGTCTATAATCGTATGTGCTAATTGCAATGTGGGAAAGAGAAAAATTAACCCCTTATATTATTTAAAACTGTTTGGTTTGTATTGGTGGAACTTTAGATTGCGTACAACCCTGAATAATGTGATGTGTGTATTTTGTGACACTCTAGTTGATGTTGTGGAACTTTTGAATGTTCTGGTTCCCTAGATATTATAGAGATATTATGATCGCTACCTTAGAATCTTAGATTGTGTTAAACCATATCTTGTGGAACTTGAGATTTTGTGGAACCTTATTATGTACCGTAGACATTGTGTTAAATTGTGCTAAACCATATATCTTGTGGAACTTGAGATTTTGTGGAACCTTATTATGTAGGAACCCCAGATTTTACATTGAGTGCTTATAATTGGTTTGCATATAATCTTGTGGAACTCGAGTTTTTGTGGAACCTTAACTATTGTGTGGTACCCTAGATATTGTGGAACCCCGGATTTTACCTTGAGTGCTTATAATTGGTTTGTTACAGTACTGTTAAATGTGTTCTTCTCCTGTCACCTCTGTTTCCTTTCTCGTGTTTCTTGCTGATCCTCCCTACCCCTTGTGGGAGTAATTAGGGCTGGTTACTGACTGACTGACAATACCCTTCCATGTGTTATATCCATAGATAGGATCATAGGAAGAGGATTATGAAACTTATCTTACTGCTAAAACGATTACGGCCATGATCTTAAATATGTTGTGTACGGTAATGTATAATAATCATACGTAGCCAAGGTGGACATGTTTAGTGGGTGTGGTAGGCTATAGTACATCCTAGCGTGTTCCACATGCTCGCAACCAGTCGGGGGACACCTCGACGACGTATACAGACTAATAACACACATAACAAAGCCACTACAACAGCTTCTTCTCTTTCCAACACCCTTTCTCCTCTCTCAACACCTTGGAAAGTATATATGAGGTGGAGTTGTTAAGTGTTATCCCTCAATACCTTCACTTGACCTGATTCATTTGACTCCCAAGTCGAACACAGACTGAGTACATGTGTTAAATTGTGAAAGACAACTAGAAATCATTATTTGTGTTTAAGATGATAGTGTATGTATGTATTTGCTCATAAATACATAAGGGGTAAACTGTCGTATGTTTTGGTTTTAAGGGGTAAAACTCTCTTTTTCTGGACCCCCTTCTCCCTCATGTTTAGCATATTAGTTTAGACATTTTAAGACGTTCGTTCCGTTAGTTGGGCGATTTTGAGACCTTTCGCCTCATTTTGTTGTCAATATTAAGACCTTTCGTGCCCTACTGTATAGGTGTCGATTTTTCCCTGACGAGCGAAAGCGAGCCTCTAATTTTAGAAGGGACCGGCCTTTGGCCAGGACATTTTTCTACCGAAAAATGTACACATTTATCTTGAAAGGGGGCCTAGGGGGTGTTTTTTTAAGCTTGATGGAAGTCTAGCGAAGAAACTCAAAAATATAGGTAAGGCATAAATATATAGACCAAAAACCAAGCACTACCCCCTTAAGAATGTGGCTGACAGGTTGGTGATATTTTACATTGAGGGAGGGGCGTGGTCTTCCCTGCAGAGTGTCACACCGGGACAATTTTTGTTTGTTTAACCCATTCAGTACCGATGACGTCCTTTTAACTTTATTCTGGCTACTATTAGGCGATTTTGTACACTGGGTGTAAAACTGGAGCAATGTTGTTTAAAGACTTGAATGAATGTGAGAAGGAATACACGAACATTTACATGAAATGGCATTGTTTAGGCCATTTTATCACTTCCAAAGATATAATTTGAGCTATAAACCACAATATATGTTTTGCATATACAATAACAAAAGTATAAAAAAAAAACAAGGATTCAACTTTCGTAAGGCACCCTGAACGAGAATAAGGTGACTAATGAATACCTTGGGACACAACGATGATTTACCAACAATATCCGGTCGCCCCGAGGGTGTAGTCAGTGTGTAATGATCTAATTAAGGAGACTGAGCGAGAGAGGTCGTCTTCTTCTTCTTCTTATGTTGGCTAAGTAATTCATGTTACAGTGCCAAGTATTTAGGCACTTTTATGTAACGAATATCCTGGACTTGTGTGTGTGGATTTAGTTATTCTTCTTATTATTCTTATTATTATTATTATTATTATTATTATTATTATTATTATTGTTGCTGTATGTTTTTTTTTGTCGTTATTATACAAGTCTATAATCAGGAAGATTGATTAGTGATTGAAAAGGTATATAGGGCTAGACTAATTCGTACATCCTATTCAAGTGTCCATACCTAATTTACTCTCAAAGTATATACACACTAGTAGGTATATAAACTCTGATATACTCTGTCCTGGGTAGTGATAGGGGTAGGGGTAGGGGGTGATTCACAGGATATACCCAGAAGAGGTACTAGGGCAGGACTTCTCACTATCGCTACCCACCACTTGTTGACGTCACGGGTGGGGTTTGTTTACATGTTGGCTCTCATTAGTCACACCCACATTGTTCTCTTTGGTCGTGATTTTATTATTCGTTTGGGTTGTTATATAATTAGATGAACTGATCCTGGGTTATGTTGGGTAATGATAGGCGTGTTAGGCTAAGTTGATTTATTTGCTGCACTGATTTATTTATTTATATATTTGTTATTGTATTGTATTTTTTTTTTTAAATTAACTACTGTATAGGGATCTCGCTTGGTTTCATATCAAGGTTATCCCTTGAGTTCACTTACTTTAAAATACAAATTACACTAATTTAGCGATCTAATTTACTTTGTCCTTGCCTATTCTGACCTCATTTCACCCCAGCTTAACCTACATTTGACCTAGGAAAGAGGCCCCATCTGTCGTTAAGGCTGTGTCACACGAGTTATTTTATGTCAATTTTCAAGGGTAATTGTTTTCTGGCAGCTTGGAAATATAAGTTCTATAAGAATTAAACTAGCTCAAATAATCTACCTTCAATCAAATCTCATTTTCCAATGCGTAAGAACCTCAAAATAGTACGAGAAAAAAAATGCTCAACGAAAATTGCGGGAAATGCGTTCGTGTGACACTGCCTTTAGCCTGACCCGTGACAGCTGACGGACGACCCCTTGACCTGACACTTTAGTACCTGACCTGTGTTTATACCTGTCTTGTTTGTCACCAGTCACCACCACCTCTCAAAATAAAGTACCGATGCCATATGCTGTTTATTTGACGACAATAATCCGGACGGGCATTGTTTATCGCCCTTTAGTGTCTTTGATCTGCATGAGAAAATATAAATAATTGTAATAATGGAATAAATATAAAGCTTGTAATTATCACTGTCATAAATAAATCATTGGTGGATAGGATGCTATGCGTTGAGAAAACGTGAGATTTGTAAGGTGCCGTACCATTAGATGATTAGTCAAGAATGATCCTATACAATATATACCGGTATATATATATATATATATATATATATATATATATATATATATATATATATATATATATATATATATATACACTGTATATATAAAGTAAAGAGGTAACTCTTCTAAGTATTTCCCAAGAGGTATACCACCATAGTAGTACTGGCTGTAAACCTCTTGCCTATATTGGTGTGCGAGTTATGAGGCCAAGGCAGTGAAGAGCCTAGGAGGGCGTGGTGGTGGTGGTGGAGGGCCTGGTGGTGGTGGTGGTGATGGAGGGCCTGGTGGTGGTGGAGGGCCTGGCCTGGTGGTGGTGTTGGTGGTAGTTTGCCCAGTGGTGGTGGTGGAGGGCCTGATGGTGGTAGTGGAGGGCCTGCTGGTGGTAGTGGAGGGCCTGGTGATGGTGGTGGATTGCCTGGTGGTGGTGGTGGTGGTGGTGGTGGAGGGCCTGGCCTGGTGGTGGTGTTGGTGGTAGTTTGCCCAGTGGTGGTAGTGGATGGCCCGGTGGTGGTAGTGGATGGCCCGGTGGTGGTAGTGGAGGGCCTGGTGATGGTGGTGGATTGCCTGGTGGTGGTGGTGGTGTGAATGGTAATGGGTGGAGGAGAGTGTAAAGGGGGATTCAACCCACGGGTTTTTCACCTAACTAGTTTTACCCACATCTGTCAGCTGGAAGGTTCTCAATTCAACATTTGTTTTAAGATATCAGGGAACAATAGTCATTTATATCCGATGATAAAAAAAATAAAAATGCTACATTATGCCTATCGAGAGTTGGCGGAGAGGTGCTGGTGTTACTGTGGCTTAAGGGGAGGTTTTTAGTTTGTTCCCTAGACCTCCATCAAGCTTAATATAACAGCCCCTAGCCCCCTTTTTCATGATACATTTGTACATTTTTCGGTAGAGAAATGTCTGGCCGGTTCCTCTTAAGTTACGGGCTCGCTATCGCTCGCCAGGAAAAAATCGACACCTAAATGGCAGGAAAGTTCTTAAAATTGACAGCAATGGGGCGAAAGTTCTTTAAATCTCCAAAGTAATAGAGCGAACGTCTTAAAATCTCAAAAGCAATGGGGCTAAACATGAGGAAAAAAGGGGTCCAGAAAAAAATCCCTCAAGTGGAAATCTCCCCTTCAATCCCCCCTTATAGTATAGAGCCACGGCAGTTGTGTGACCCTTGACCCCAGACGTGTGACCTTCTGACCACCTGTCCCTAATAATACTGCTGTTGTGGCTGCTGGCTGGTCCGTGTCTAGGTCTGCCTGATTACCCTGTCCAATGTTCGTCTGGGCCAGGCTCTCAGTTTGTGTACAGTTTACCCTCAAGCCACCTCATATAGTCTATTCGCTGTAAGTAGGCGAGAAATCATGACCTCTATCCTCTGTAACTCAAAATGGGCTAGAGCAAATTGGCTGTAAATTTTCACATCTATTCCTTGACTGACTCTTCCCAAATTATAGAAATATTAGCTCGATTACTCTAGTCATTTTTGAGTTACAGAGGTTAGCGGTCATGATTTCTCGCCTACTTACAGCGAATAGACTATAGTCACCTACCTCTCTTTTGTGGGTTATTGTGTGTGTGTGTGTGTGTGTGAGAGAGAGAGAGAGTCACTATGCCGCATGGAATAAAGGAGTAAACATCATATAACTTGCCGGCTTAAGGGGAGGTTTTTAGTGTGTTTCCTAGACTTCCATCAAGCTTGAAATTACACCCCAATGACCCCCTTTCAAGATAAATTTGTACATTTTTCGGTAGAAAAATTTCCCGGCCAAAGGCCGGTTACTCTTAAATTACAGGCTCGCTATCGCTCGCCAGGATAAAATCGACACCTAAATTGCACGAAAGGTCTTAAAATTGACAGAATGGGGCGGAAATTCTTAAAATCACCAAACTTATGGGGGCAAACGTCTTAAAATCTCAAAAACAATGGGGCTAACCATGAGGGAGAAAGGGGTCAAGAAAGAATCCCTCAAGTGAAGACCTCCCCTTAATCCTACACAATTTCAGGGTATCAGTAATTCTCTCAAACGTGCTCGCCTCTCTTGAGTACCGTACTAAATATAACGTTGAATCTGAAAATAATTAATCAAAATAGGCTACAATTCTCCGGGGCACAAGAATGTTGCTTTATGTCTGTTTTATCAGCGAGAGGGATTATAAAGGGATTTGTTTATCTTGGGAACTGGCGGGTTTATGCAGGGATTTCCGTGTGTTGTTATCGAGGGAGGGGATTATAATGGATATATATTGTGTATGTGAGTGTGTGAGAGAGAGAGAGAGTGAGTTTATGTAGGGATTTAAGTGTGTTTTTATCGAGGGAAGGGATTAAATAGGGATTTTAGTGTGTGTGTGTGTGTGTGTATGAGAGAGAGAGAGAGAGAGCGATAAAGAGAGAGCGAGCGAGAGAGGAGAACTTAGCGAACTTGTTGTATCAGGGAGTTTTGGGGATTGATTTAGTTGGGAAAGTATTGATCGGATATTCTGTCTTATTTGGGGGGGGATCAGGTATAGGAAGAATAGGACGGTTTGTATTGTCTAAGTAAACCCCTCGACAACAGGAAGTACCCGGTATCCGCTGAACCCCTTCTGTACCGGAGACGTCTTTTTAACTTTATACTCGCTACCAATAGACGAATAAATTGTTTGAAATTGGCCTCCATCAATTAATAGGCTTCCAACTATCTCACATAATCTTTTTTTAATCCTTTTTTAACACAGCTCCTTCTTAAGGGGAGGTATTTAGTTTGGTCCCTAGATATCCATCAAGCTTAAGATTACACCCCCTTGAGCCCCTTTCAAGATAAATTTGTACATTTTTCGGTAGAAAAATGTCCCGGCTGAAAGCCGGTTCCTCTTAAATAACAGGCTCGCTATCGCTCGCCAGGAAAAAATCGACACCTAAATGGCATGAAAGGTCTTAAAATTGACAGAAATGGGTCGAAAGTTCTTAAAATCGTCAACAAAATGGGGCGAACGTCTTAAAATTAGAAAAGCAATGGGGCTAAATATGAGGGAGAAAGGAGTCAAGAAAAAAATCCCTCAAGTGGAAATCTCCCCTTAAAAGCAACACCATCATGTAATTGTAGCTAGAATAAAATGAAAAAGACATCTCCGGTACAGAAAGGGTTAAGGGGATATATTATATAATCAGTTTTGGCAGCTACCAGATTAGAATGATGGATAGATTGGATTAGAATGGTTAGGATGGATTAGAATGATGCGGGAAAAGTACTCATGTGTTCCACTTAATTGTCCCCTTCTGTACCCGCGGCGTCTTTTTATTTGTATCCTGGCTATATGTAGACGATGTTGTGCTGTTTAGACGATGTTGTGCTGTTTAGACGATGTTGTGCTGTTTAGACGATGTTGTGCAGTTTAGACGATGTTGTGCTGTTTAGACGATGTTGTGCTGTTTAGACGATGTTGTGCTGTTTAGACGATGTTGTGCTGTTTAGACGATGTTGTGCAGTTTAGACGATGTTGTGCTGTTTAGACGATGTTGTGCTGTTTAGACGATGTTGTGCTGTTTAGACGATGTTGTGCTGTTTAGACGATGTTGTGCTGTTTAGACGATGTTGTGCTGTTTAGACGATGTTGTGCAGTTTAGACGATGTTGTGCAGTTTAGACGATGTTGTGCTGTTTAGACGATGTTGTGCAGTTTAGACGATGTTGTGCTGTTTAGACGATGTTGTGCAGTTTAGACGATGTTGTGCTGTTTAAGAAATATATGTGATAGTATAAATGGTTTAGTGAAATAGTTCGAAGTTTGTTAAATGCTGGAGGTCCTTTATAGACTTAATACAATCGTCTAATAGTAGCCAGAGGAAAGGTAAAAGGCCGGCGCCGGTTCAGAAGGGGTACGGTAATAAATGAATGTTTTAGAAGTTGCCAGATATGAATTATGGAAAAAAGTAGTTGCGGTAATAATGGTCGTGTGGTACCGGCTTTAACCCTATTAGGTGCAGGGCTGGCCAATTTGGATCCTCCCTGATTTACTCCCTTATCTTGGGTATTTTAAGACGTTTCACCTCATTAGTTTGGCGATTATATGATGCTTCAACCCAATAAGGTGTCGATTTTTCCTGGGCGAGCGATAGCGAGCCTGCAATTTGGGAGAAACCGACCTTTGGCCGGGACATTTTTCTACCGAAAAAATTAAATATTTAGCTTGAAGGGGGTCTGGGGAACGTTTTTTAGTTTGAAGGGGGTTTGGAGAGGCGTTTTTAGTTTGAAGGGGGTTTGGAGAGGCGTTTTTAGTTCGAAGGGGGTTTGGAGAGGCGTTTTTAGTTTGAAGGGGGTTTGGAGAGGCGTTTTTCCAAGTCTAGGGGCTAACTAAATACACATTGTTCAAAAATGGCTAACACAATTAAAACCCTCTATAATAATTAAGCAAAATACCATAATAACCCCCGAGAAGTTGCACCAGATAGCGTTAACGAGCACCTCTACATGTTCTCAACCGGTTCACAATCAATGTCAAGCGCTGCCCTGGGGGGGGGGGGGGGGTTCGGTTTCTGGGGCTTTATGCAATCCTTGAACCGCATACCACACTGCTTTATTACGGTTCTTTCGACGATAGTGAGCCTGTAATGTTGGAAGAATCGGCCTTCGGCCGAGACATTTTTCTACCTAAAAATGTAAAATTAATCTAGAAGGGGGATGCAATGGATGTGTGTTTTTTTGTGTGTGTTTTTTTTTTATGGAGGTCTAGGGAGGAAACTAGAAAAATAATAAATACATGCAAAAATCGGCCAAAAAGTGAACCATCCCCCGGGGAAGGGTATATTTTTGGGTTGTGTTTTTGGGTTGTGTTATGGATTTATTCACTTGTGTATTAAATTTTAGTTTCCGCCCTAGACCTCCGTCAATCTTGAAAAAAACATCCCTACCAAGATCCATCCCTACCATCCCTACCATCCCTACCATCCCTATCAACATTTGTCTACCGAAAAAATACAAATTTATCTAGATAAATTTGTATTTTTTTTCGGTAGAAATTTTTTCCGACCATAGGCCAGTTCCTCCTTAATTACAGCTCACTATCGCTCGCCAGGAAAATATCGCCTCATAAGCATGTGATAAGGAGTTGCTGGAACTCCTGCTTCATTTGTATGATGTCTGGCTTCCCTCACTGTTTCTGTTTATGTCTCATTCTACACAGAGAGTAATCCAGCAAGCTCTCACAAACACCTCCTACACTAAACAAGCACACCACACTTATTTCCAATACAAAACAAAAGTGTCGCTCTTTTAACTTTGAGGGAGACACTTGTTGCAGGCAGCTTTACCTTTTGTCTCCTTCATACACATACTGTAGAACAAAAATGTGATCGGGCGGCCTTGAGAGCGCAAAGACCTTAAGGGGAAGAAGACTGTTTGTTTGGTCTATTAATTAATTTACTCCTATATTTGTTTAGTTTCCTCCCTAGACCTCCATCAAGCTTAGAAAAACACCCCCAAGATAAACTTGTACATTTTTCGGTAGAAAAATTTCCCGGCCAAAGGCCGATTCCTTTTAAAATTGCAGGGTCGCTATCGCTCGCCAGGAAATAATCGACACCTAAAGGGCACGAAAGGTCTTAAAATTGATAACGAAATGGGGCGAAAGGTGTTAAAATCGCCAAACTAATGGGCCGAACGTCTTTTAATCTCAAAACTAGTGGGGCTAAGCATTAGGGAGAAGGGGGCCCAGAAAAACGGTCTGCCTCCCCTTAAACCACATGCCCTATCAAACCCTTCAATCTCAATCCTCGGCCCACCATCATTACAACTGTTTTATTACTTTATTTTTTTTATCCTTTGGCCTCGATTAGCTTGCTCTGTCCTACCCTCAGGTTACGTGTTATAGTCTTCTCAGGCCGCCCCCCCCCTCCCCCCCCCCTCTCTCTCTCTCTCTCTCTCTCTCTCTCTCTCTCTCTCTCTCTCTCTCTCTCTCTCTCATATAAATATTTACGATATATATATATATGTATATATATATATATATATATATATATTATATATATATATATATATATATATATATATATATATATATATATATATATATATATATATATATATATATATATAATATATATATATACACAGTATATCAGTTACCTTTGCTTGTTTCTCAGTTAATTGCATTTTATATAGAATTAGGTACGGTACGCTTTTCATATATTTTACAGAATGATAAAGTCCCCCAAAATATAGTACCCTACTTGTGCACAAACCAAGATGGAGGGATTATATAATTATGTTAACTACAATGTGTATACTATGTCAACCAGTATTCTCCACCCATGTGTATGTAGCGGACCTTCTGTAAGTGACTGTACGGCGTCTAGTTCTTGGGAGGGGGGGGGAGGGGGGGTCTGCGGTTTTTCCTCTGACGCCGCGTGTGGGTCTTTGTCAGGTGGAGGTGTTTGAAGGGGGGGGGGGGGGGGGTGATGGTGGTGACAGAGGTGGTGGTGGTGGTGATGGTGACATTGGTGGTAGTGAGAGGGTGGGGTGATAATGGTGACAGTGGTGGTACTGAGGGGGCGGGGGGGGGGAGGGGGAGGGGAAGGGGAGGTGATGATGGTGACAGGTGGTGGTGGTGACAGGTGGTGGTGGTGAGGGGGGGTGATGATGGTGACAGTGGTGATAGTGAGGAGGGAGTGATGGTGGTGGTGGTGAGGAGGGGGTGATGGTGGTGACAGTGGTGGTAGTGAGGGGGGAGGTGATGGTGGTGGTGGTGAGGAGGGGTGATGATGGTGACAGTGGTGGTAGTGAGGGGGGAGGTGATGGTGGTGGTGGTGAGGAGGGGTGATGATGGTGACAGTGGTGGTAGTGAGGGGGGAGGTGATGGTGGTGGTGGTGAGGAGGGGTGATGATGGTGACAGTGGTGGTAGTGAGGGGGGAGGTGATGGTGGTGGTGGTGAGGAGGGGTGATGATGGTGACAGTGGTGGTAGTGAGGGGGGAGGTGATGGTGGTGGTGGTGAGGAGGGTTGATGATGGTGACAGTGGTGGTAGTGAGGGGGGAGGTGATGGTGGTGGTGGTGAGGAGGGGTGATGATGGTGACAGGTGGTGGTGGTGAGGGGGGTGATGATGGTGACAGTGGTGATAGTGAGGGGGGAGGTGATGGTGGTGGTGGTGAGGCGGGGTGATGATGGTGACAGTGGTGGTTGTGACAGGTGGTGGTGGTGAGGGGGGGTGATGATGGTGACAGTGGTGATAGTGAGGGGGGAGGTGATGGTGGTGGTGGTGAGGAGGGGTGATGATGGTGACAGGTGGTGGTGGTGACAGGTGGTGGTGGTGGTGGTGGTGATGATGGTGACAGTGGTGATAGTGAGGGGGGAGGTGATGGTGGTGGTGGTGAGGAGGGGTGATGATGGTGACAGTGGTGATAGTGAGGGGGGAGGTGATGGTGGTGGTGGTGAGGGGGGTGATGATGGTGACAGTGGTGATAGTGAGGGGGGAGGTGATGGTGGTGGTGGTGAGGAGGGGTGATGATGGTGACAGTGGTGGTAGTGAGGGGGGAGGGGGGGTGATTTTGTTTTTTAATGAATATGTTGAGTGAGTGGGTGTGAATGATGGTGAGTATAGTGGTGACAGACTGGGACGGAAGTTGCTTTCAGTGGTAACGACGTGGGTGATAAGAGGATTTTATATGTATCATTGGTGACAGATAAGAGAGAGAGAGATGGTGATGTAGGTGATAAGAGCATATTATATTTATCATTGGTGAGAGAGAGAGAGAGGGAGTGAGAGTTGTTTGAATGGTAGTGACGCATGTGATAAGAGGATATTGGATGATAAGGAAGTTAATTGAGGATACCGCTAGAGGTGGTGTGGAAGAATCTATATTTAGCGGGTGGGTGTTATATATTTAGCGGGTGGGTGTTATATGTTTAGCGGGTGGGTGTTATATATTTAGCGGGTGGGTGTTATATGTTTAGCGGGTGGGTGTTATATATTTAGCGGGTGGGTGTTATATGTTTAGCGGGTGGGTGTTATATATTTAGCGGGTGGGTGTTATATGTTTAGCGGGTGGGTGTTATATATTTAGCGGGTGGGTGTTATATATTTAGCGGGTGGGTGTTATATATTTAGCGGGTGGGTGTTATATATTTAGCGGGTGGGTGTTATATATTTAGCGGGTGGGTGTTATATGTTTAGCGGGTGGGTGTTATATATTTAGCGGGTGGGTGTTATATATTTAGCGGGTGGGTGTTATATATTTAGCGGGTGGGTGTTATATGTTTAGCGGGTGGGTGTTATATATTTAGCGGGTGGGTGTTATATTTAGCGGGTGGGTGTTATATATTTAGCGGGTGGGTGTTATATATTTAGCGGGTGGGTGTTATATATTTAGCGGGTGGGTGTTATATATTTAGCGGGTGGGTGTTATATATTTAGCGGGTGGGTGTTATATATTTAGCGGGTGGGTGTTATATGTTTAGCGGGTGGGTGTTATATATGTGGGTGGGTGTTATATGTTTAGCGGGTGGGTGTTATATATTTAGCGGGTGGGTGTTATATGTTTAGCGGGTGGGTGTTATATATTTAGCGGGTGGGTGTTATATATTTAGCGGGTGGGTGTTATATATTTAGCGGGTGGGTGTTATATGTTTAGCGGGTGGTGTTATATATTTAGCGGGTGGGTGTTATATATTTAGCGGGTGGGTGTTATGTTTAGCGGGTGGGTGTTATATATTTAGCGGGTGGGTGTTATATATTTAGCGGGTGGGTGTTATATGTTTAGCGGGTGGGTGTTATATATTTAGCGGGTGGGTGTTATATATTTAGCGGGTGGGTGTTATATGTTTAGAACCCATCAAGCTTACAACAAAGAATATCCTCAAGATCTCCCTTGGAGATAAATTTGTAAATATTTTGGTAGAAAAATGTCCCAGCCAAAGGCCGATTCCTCCAAAATTACAGGCTCGCTATCGCTCGCCAGTAAAAAAATCGACAGCTAAATGGCAGAAAGGTTTTAAAATTTACAGAATTGGGGCGAAAGGTCTTACAATCGACAATTTAATGGGCGAACGTCTTAAAATCTCATAACTAATGGGACTAAACATGAGGTAGAAGGGGGTCCAAAAAAAGCTACTACTTCCCCCTTGAAGATAGTGATAATAACTAAGGCCTGTTTGTGGTGATGTGGAAGAATGTGTATTAATGATAGTCGTAATAATTCATAAAATAATATAAAGTACATTCCTCACTAACTTAGGATATATAATGATCTCTCTCTCTCTCTATATATATATATATATATAGAGAGAGAAAGAGAGAGGGGGGGGGGGGACTAGTGATATATATCTTTTACTGTTTCTTATTCCGATATTGTGTTAGCATAGTGATAGTGATGGCTCATATACTTAAAGTACCGGTAACATAATATAAACTAATAATAATAACTGACACTAATAGGCTAGGTGTTAGGAAGTAGGACGGGTAAAGAGGTAAAAGGTATGCGACACAATATGGTCTTCCTTGTAGTGATGGTGGCTTCTCAGAGATAGATATTTAGGTAGGTAGATAGATAGATAGATAGATGGATAGATAGATAGATAGATAGATAGGTAGGTAAATAGATGTAAGGGAGAGAGAGACACTATGGCCTTCTTTTTTTGTGATGGTGGGTACTCAGACAACACTAACAATATGGGTCATGCGAGGGGTGGTGAAAGGGACAGTGTGTAGCCAAGATAGATACATAGATAGATAGATAGGTAGATAGCTAGATAATTAAATAGATAGAGATAGGAGAGAGGGATAGATAGATAATTAAATAGATAGAGATAGGAGAGAGGGACAATATGCCTTCCTTTTAGTGATGGTGGGTACTCAAACAACACTTTAAGAATATGGGTCATGCGAGGGGTGGGGAAAGGGACAATAAGAAGCTAAGATGGGTAAATAGATCGATAGATATACAAGGATGGATATATAAATTATGGTGCTCCCCTTGATGATGGTGTGTCTTATATCAACACCTCTTAAGAATATAGGTCAGGACAGGGGAACTTGAGTAGTTTCACATATATCATAGAGAGAGAGAGAGAGAGAGAGAGAGAGAGAGAGAGAGGGGATGCTAGATAGGATAATAGATAGGTACTGTAGGTAGGTCAATTTTGACTGACAGATTGATAGATTGAGAACTCGGTAGGTAAGCATAGCAGATAGATAGATAGATAGATAGATAGATAGGCACGTAGATAAATATGACACTTCTTTTTCAGGCTAGGGATAGATAGATAAATAGATAGATAGAAATAGTAGATAGATAGATAGATAATTTAGGTACGTAGATTAATATGACTCCTCTTCTCAGGCGAGGGATTGGTAGGTAATTATTCCTAGGGACAATAACAATTAGCTGGGAGAATGGGGTGAGTTACGGGGAGTTACAAGGAATAGGCCTAATTAGTACCTCAAAGACCTTGCTGGACCTTCTGAGAACATACCCTAAAAAAGAGAGAGAGAGAGCGAGTAATTCACTTCACGAGTAATTCGTTAAACAACTTTGAGAATACTATCTGTTTTCTTCTTAAACTACTTTACTGGATAAATATTTACAATATTTCGAAGAATGATCTAGTCTTATGTTTTACTTATCTTTGTTCTAACCATGCAGTATTTAGCAGCCATTTAAGTTATTGAATAAATTACATTTAGTCGAATAAAACCTGGATGTTGTGCAGTCTCTGTGAGAGAGGGAGGGGAAATCAATGTCATAGGGCATAGTGCCAAACCCGGCCCATTTACATTGAAGACAGTACAATATGAGAAGGAATACAGGAATATGTGTACATGGAAATGCACCGTTTTTGCCACTTTATCTTTTCAAGAAGTATTATAAAAACATAATTTCAACTTTATAGATTCATTAATAGTGTCTAAAAATAAGGTACCGGTACTTGTTTTTCTGACTGGTTTTGAATGTCTCGTGTACTAGATTGCTATGACGGGTGGATAAAGTAACACCTTTTACAAATACAGGTCATAAGGTGGATGGGAAAAGGTAATTTTTACAGTCACTAATTAACTCTGACTATGGGAGAATTATTAACCCTGAGTGTGGGTAATTATGGGTAATTCATTCAATGGGGGCACTTAGTGGGTGGCGGCGTCATTGTGTCATAATTTACGACGGTCATGTATGGTAATTACATCAAGGGTTTTGCTTTGGGAGAGGGGCCACGTTTTTTATGAAGCCTTTTGTTTCCTAGTGGTGTATGGTTTGGTTCCGGTTAACGCTTTAATTTGTGTGTATGTGTGTAATGTATGTGCGCATGTAGGCATATATGTTTTGCCTGTGTATATATGCTTGTGAGTGTGCACACACTGCACTGACTTCTAATTGTTGCAATATTAATTAGAGAGACAGGGTGGTGATGATGATGGTGGTGATAATGATGTTCGAGACAGGGTGGTGATGATGATGGTGGTGATAATGATGTTCGAGACAGGGTGGAGGAGGTGGTGATAATCAAGTTACTGTGCTGTATATCTTGGTGATAATGATGACGTTTGAAACAGGGTGGTAGTGGTGGTGGTAGTGATTGTGATGGGTAGTATTTTGGTGGTAGTGGTGATGGTAGTATATACAGATGATAGTGTTGATGGTGGTGGTAGTG
This sequence comes from Paralithodes platypus, assembly GCA_032716605.1. Classification (NCBI taxonomy): domain Eukaryota; kingdom Metazoa; phylum Arthropoda; class Malacostraca; order Decapoda; family Lithodidae; genus Paralithodes; species Paralithodes platypus. Next base: position 3,450,607 of record CM064501.1, read on the forward strand.
GTAGTAACGGGTGGTATATTGGTGTCAAGATGGTGGGGTATATAAGGGTGGTAGTGGTAGTAACGGGTGGTATATTGGTGTCAAGATAGTGGGGTAGTAGTGAAGGGTGGTAGTCGTGTTGAGGTCGGTGGTGACTAATCTGACCCACTCTACCCGGGGTCAACCACTGCACAAAAAGTACCACACCATCTACTAAACAGATGGTGTAGGTCAACAAGTGGGGTCCTTATATTCACACAAGCTTACCCACAAGTTTATAGACAGATGGTGTAGGTCAACAAGTGTGGTCCTTATATTCACACAAGCTTACCCACAAGTTTATAGACAGATGGTGTAGGTTATTAAGTGTGGTCCTTATATTCACACAAGCTTACCCACAAGTTTATAGACAGATGGTGTAGGTTATTAAGTGTGGTCCTTATATTCACACAAGCTTACCCACAAGTTTATAAACAGATGGTGTAGGTCAACAAGTGTGGTCCTTATATTCACACAAGCTTACCCACAAGTTTATAGACAGATGGTGTAGGTCAACAAGTGTGGTCCTTATATTCACACAAGCTTACCCACAAGTTTATAGACAGATGGTGTAGGTTATTAAGTGTGGTCCTTATATTCACACAAGCTTACCCACAAGTTTATAGACAGATGGTGTAGGTTATTAAGTGTGGTCCTTATATTCACACAAGCTTACCCACAAGTTTATAAACAGATGGTGTAGGTCAACAAGTGTGGTCCTTATATTCACACAAGCTTACCCACAAGTTTATAGACAGATGGTGTAGGTCAACAAGTGTGGTCCTTATATTCACACAAGCTTACCCACAAGTTTATAGACAGATGGTGTAGGTTATTAAGTGTGGTCCTTATATTCACACAAGCTTACCCACAAGTTTATAGACAGATGGTGTAGGTTATTAAGTGTGGTCCTTATATTCACACAAGCTTACCCACAAGTTTATAGACAGATGGTGTAGGTCAACAAGTGTGGTCCTTATATTCACACAAGCTTACCCACAAGTTTATAGACAGATGGTGTAGGTCAACAAGTGTGGTCCTTATATTCACACAAGCTTACCACAAGTTTATAGACAGATGGTGTAGGTCAACAAGTGTGGTCCTTATATTCACACAAGCTTACCCACAAGTTTATAGACAGATGGTGTAGGTTATTAAGTGTGGTCCTTATATTCACACAAGCTTACCCACAAGTTTATAGACAGATGGTGTAGGTTATTAAGTGTGGTCCTTATATTTATACAAGCTTACCCACAAGTTTATAGACAGATGGTGTAGGTTATTAAGTGTGGTCCTTATATTTATACAAGCTTACCCACAAGTTTATAGACAGATGGTGTAGGTTATTAAGTGTGGTCCTTATATTTATACAAGCTTACCCACAAGTTTATAGACAGATGGTGTAGGTTATTAAGTGTGGTCCTTATATTCACACAAGCTTACCCACAAGTTTATAGACAGATGGTGTAGGTTATTAAGTGTGGTCCTTATATTCACACAAGCTTACCCACAAGTTTATAGACAGATGGTGTAGGTTATTAAGTGTGGTCCTTATATTTATACAAGCTTACCCACAAGTTTATAGACAGATGGTGTAGGTTATTAAGTGTGGTCCTTATTTATACAAGCTTACCCACAAGTTTATAGACAGATGGTGTAGGTTATTAAGTGTGGTCCTTATATTTATACAAGCTTACCCACAAGTTTATAGACAGATGGTGTAGGTTATTAAGTGTGGTCCTTATATTTATACAAGCTTACCCACAAGTTTATAGACAGATGGTGTAGGTTATTAAGTGTGGTCCTTATATTTATACAAGCTTACCCACAAGTTTATAGACAGATGGTGTAGGTTATTAAGTGTGGTCCTTATATTTACAAGCTTACCCACAAGTTTATAGACAGATGGTGTAGGTTATTAAGTGTGGTCCTTATATTTATACAAGCTTACCCACAAGTTTATAGACAGATGGTGTAGGTTATTAAGTGTGGTCCTTATATTATACAAGCTTACCCACAAGTTTATAGACAGATGGTGTAGGTTATTAAGTGTGGTCCTTATATTTATACAAGCTTACCCACAAGTTTATAGACAGATGGTGTAGGTTATTAAGTGTGGTCCTTATATTTATACAAGCTTACCCACAAGTTTATAGACAGATGGTGTAGGTTATTAAGTGTGGTCCTTATATTTATACAAGCTTACCCACAAGTTTATAGACAGATGGTGTAGGTTATTAAGTGTGGTCCTTATATTTATACAAGCTTACCCACAAGTTTATAGACAGATGGTGTAGGTTATTAAGTGTGGTCCTTATATTTATACAAGCTTACCCACAAGTTTATAGACAGATGGTGTAGGTTATTAAGTGTGGTCCTTATATTTATACAAGCTTACCCACAAGTTTATAGACAGATGGTGTAGGTTATTAAGTGTGGTCCTTATATTTATACAAGCTTACCCACAAGTTTATAGACAGATGGTGTAGGTTATTAAGTGTGGTCCTTATATTTATACAAGCTTACCCACAAGTTTATAGACAGATGGTGTAGGTTATTAAGTGTGGTCCTTATATTTATACAAGCTTACCCACAAGTTTATAGACAGATGGTGTAGGTTATTAAGTGTGGTCCTTATATTTATACAAGCTTACCCACAAGTTTATAGACAGATGGTGTAGGTTATTAAGTGTGGTCCTTATATTTATACAAGCTTACCCACAAGTTTATAGACAGATGGTGTAGGTTATTAAGTGTGGTCCTTATATTTATACAAGCTTACCCACAAGTTTATAGACAGATGGTGTAGATTATTAAGTGTGGTCCTTATATTTATACAAGCTTACCCACAAATTTTGTAGAGCTGATCGACAGTGGATAAATTTCCGTGACGTGTATTTCAGGAATGGAGTTATATGAGACTTAGGCTGCTTTTTCTCCCTTATGTTTACTCCCATTACCTTTGAGATCTTTAGACGTTTGTTCCATTAATATGACGATTTTAAGACCTTTCGCCCCATTTGTTTGTCAATGTTAAGACCTTTCGTGCCATTTAAGTGTCGATTTTTTCCTGGCGAGCGATAGCGAGCCTGTCATTTTGGGAGGAAGCGGCCTTCAACCGGGAAATTTTTCTACCGAAAAATGTACAAATTTATCTTATTTTTTTTTATTTTTTTTTTTTTAGTTTGATGGAGGTTTAGCGAGGAAACAATTAATAGATAAATATATCGACCAAAAACAAACCGCTGTCCCCTTACGTTTTCATAGTGTAACCCTTCAATATTCGTACACAGTGTCATTATTAGCCTTCTGTAGCAGAATATTTAAACGTAAAGTGGGCCTTCGAGGGCTTCTCAAGTCCTTGGAATACTCCTTAGTAGGTTTTATATCTACTCTATAACCTCACGTCATAATACTAGAAATCATTTATAACATTTACTCCTAAAGACTCACCATATGTTTATTAAAATCGTTTGGCAGTATTGTGGATGGAGTTATTTAGGTCACTAATGAACTACAATGAATAATCGATATTGTTCCCCCTTCTCCTAAGCTGTAAACAGTCGTCCGGTAATAGGCAAACATATATCAAGTTGCTATATAAAGGGTTGAATGTGAAAAATAATTGAGAGTCTACTGTATATGTATGGACCAATTTGTTTTACAGGTATAAACTATATAACCGGTCGTCTTCATAACATATATCGAACATTGTATTTAATAATACTTTGATAATTATTACATAATTATATAATCACCCTAACATGGATTAATTTACATCGCGCCAAGTGTGTACATGTACACCAATATATTACAGATTAGTACCATAAACGATATCGTTTGGCGAACCCAGCGCATAAATACAGTACCGGTATATAGCTATTAAAATATTGCCTAGTATGATTATAATCATCCGTTTGATGAAATGATTAAATAAATGGGACAGTTACATGAGACTGTTTTTCATTCAATATATACGGTAGTTATCCGGTGTGTGTGTGTGTGTGGGTGTGTGGGTGTACGTGTGCGTGTGTGTGGGTGTGTGTGGGTGTGCGTGTGTGTGGGTGTGCGTGTATGTGTGTGTGTGTTAGCAATATTGGCAAAAACAGTTAATTTTGAGACTTGTCGATTAGCTTTTGCTTAAAGCTTATACTAAGTGCAACACATATTATTTCCGAATAAGATCGCCCTTAAATATATCTGGATTCGAACCCGAACTAGGTCACTACTATAATTACTACCGGTACTCGGCCACCACCTACCTAACTGACCCACAACTTTACTATATATAATACAGCTTTGTTGATAAAATATAATAATGCTGCGTTGATAAAATATAATAATGCTGCGTTGATAAAATAATTAATAATGCTGCGTTAATAAAATATGGTAATACTGCGTTGATAAAATATATTAATGCTGCGTTGATGAAATATAGTAATGCTGCGTTGATAAAATATGGTAATGCTGCGTTGATAAAATATAGTAATGCTGCGTTGATAAAATATAGTAATGCTGCGTTGATAAAATAATTAATAATGCTGCGTTGATAAAATATGGTAATACTGCGTTGATAAAATATATTAATGCTGCGTTGATGAAATATAGTAATGCTGCGTTGATAAAATATGGTAATGCTGCGTTGATAAAATATAATAATGCTGGGTTGATAAAATATAGTAATGCTGCGTTGATAAAATATAGTAATGCTGCGTTGATAAAATATAGTAATGCTGCGTTGATAAAATATGGTAATGTTGCGTTGATAAAATATATTAATGATGCGTTGATAAAATACAGTAATGCTGCGTTGATAAAATATAGTAATGCTGCGTTGATAACATATGGTAATGCTTGGTTGATAAAATATAGTAATGCTGCGTTGATAAAATATGGTAATACTGCGTTGATAAAATATATTAATGATGCGTTGATAAAATATAGTAATGCTGCGTTGATAAATTAAAATAATGCTGCATTGATAAAATATATTAATGCTGCGTTGATAAAATATAGTAATGCTGCGTTGATAAAATATACCTATGCTGCGTTTATAAAATAATATTAATGCTGCGTTGATATAATAGGTTCGTGTCTGTCTGAACTCCAAAGAAGATTATATACTTTTACATCTTCTAGAGAATTTAGAATATATCTAGCGAATATAATTGCAGTGTTAATATTAAATACTATATATATATATCTTCCTTGGTGTGGCTGCAGTTGGGGTCTGAATGCAAGTAAAGCCTCAGTTGTGCCGTCACCTCAGGTCCTGGTGACTTGCTTGGTCTGGCGGGGGTGGGGGTAGTAGTATAAGTGGCTGGCCAAGTTAAGGCTACACACATCTAGATCATATCATCATCATCATTATTATAATTATCATCATCATCATATTCATATTCATCAGCCTGAGTTAGTTCACTGCAGGACAAAGGCGTCTCCCAAACGTTTCCACTCTAACCGGTTAGATGTTAGCCTGTACCATCCCACCCCAGCAAACTTTTGGATCTCATCCTTCCATCTGGTTCTCTGTCTAACCCTTCCTCTAGCTCCATCTCTAGGTTCCCATTTTGATAGTTGTACATCTGTTATCAACTCTTCTATATACATGACCTGCCTAGCACTGAGAATATAATCTACTTTTGCTTGTTCTCTTATCCAAAAGGCTCTCTTCTTGTCTCTCCAATGTAAGCCTAACATTATCCTCTCCATTCCTCTTTAGGCGTCCCTAAGTTTACGTTCTAGACACTTTGTTATACTCCAAGTTTATAATTCATAAATTATTACATTGGTTGTATAATTTTATTTTGTGACAGGAGTAGCTTGTGTTTCATACTAAATCTCTGTTTACCAAATGCCCTCCAGCCCATGCCTATCCTTAGCTTGATTTTTCTAGAGTGATCTGGCTTTGCCTTTATAACCTGGCCTAGGTACCGCTATATGTATTATTCAAGTGTTTCTATCACTTCATCTTCTATTTATATTTGTTGTGGTTGCACAGGTTGATTAAACATAATCTTGGTTTACTGTCTATTAATTTTTAGTCCTACCTCAAGGCTTTCTATGTTTAAATTTTCCATAATTTGTTATAACTCTTCCCCTGAGTCGCTGAAAAGAAATATGTCATCAGCGAATCTGAGGTCGTTTAGGTATTCTCCGTTAACGTTTATTTCCGTATTGTCCCAGTCAAGATTCCTAAATATTTCTTTCACGATGTGAATAGTTTTTGATGAAATCGCCCTGTCTTACCCCCTTCTAAATTGGTATTTTCTCACTTTCAATAAGGAACTTTACTATTGCTATCCCATCATTATATATATGTCCTCTAAAACCTGTAGGCTACATCATTTTCTTATACTCCTTGCTTTCGAATCGCTCTTATCACAACAGAAATTTCGATTTGTTGCCTCTTCGTAATCTAAAAAATGCCATGCACACAGCCTTTTTGAACTCCTGTTTTCTCAATTGCTTGGCTAGATCATATAACTGTCTATTATTATACCCAGCGCCAACAAACTTGACTAATATTTTTCCCTAACCTCTTTGTAACTCAAAAGGGATAGATCAAACAAGCTGTAGATTTCCATACTTGTTTCCTGGTCGACTCTTTCCATATGAGAGAAATTTCCGCTCGATTGCTCTCATTACTGTTGAGTTATAAGAAGATAGGGGGTCACTATTACTGTTGAGTTATAAGAAGATAGGGGGTCACTATTACTGTTGAGTTATAAGAAGATAGGGGGTCACTATTACTGTTGAGTTATAAGAAGATAGGGGGTCACTATTACTGTTGAGTTATAAGAAGATAGGGGGTCACTATTACTGTTGAGTTATAAGAAGATAGGGGGTCACTATTACTGTTGAGTTATAAGAAGATAGGGGGTCACTATTACTGTTGAGTTATAAGAAGATAGGGGGTCACTATTACTGTTGAGTTATAAGAAGATAGGGGGTCACTATTACTGTTGAGTTATAAGAAGATAGGGGGTCACTATTACTGTTGAGTTATAAGAAGATAGGGGGTCACTATTACTGTTGAGTTATAAGAAGATAGGGGGTCACTATTACTGTTGAGTTATAAGAAGATAGGGGGTCACTATTACTGTTGAGTTATAAGAAGATAGGGGGTCACTATTACTGTTGAGTTATAAGAAGATAGGGGGTCACTATTACTGTTGAGTTATAAGAAGATAGGGGGTCACTATTACTGTTGAGTTATAAGAAGATAGGGGGTCACTATTACTGTTGAGTTATAAGAAGATAGGGGGTCACTATTACTGTTGAGTTATAAGAAGATAGGGGGTCACTATTACTGTTGAGTTATAAGAAGATAGGGGGTCACTATTACTGTTGAGTTATAAGAAGATAGGGGGTCACTATTACTGTTGAGTTATAAGAAGATAGGGGGTCACTATACTGTTGAGTTATAAGAAGATAGGGGGTCACTATTACTGTTGAGTTATAAGAAGATAGGGGGTCACTATTACTGTTGAGTTATAAGAAGATAGGGGGTCACTATTACTGTTGAGTTATAAGAAGATAGGGGGTCACTATTACTGTTGAGTTATAAGAAGATAGGGGGTCACTATTTTTGTCAAGTCCTGTTTTGACTCCTGTTCACTCCTTGCAACGATTCCACCAAAACTTCAGCAACCATACCACCATCCACTACTACTATTTTCTGTTATGTACGGTACCAGTTTCCCCTTCCAACCTCTGCAATGGTTCCTCCCAAATTTCACATATTTTCTGTATTGTGTGTGTGTTCTTCCACCGCCCACGTCGTAATCAAACTATCGAGTCGATAGTTTGATTACGACGTGGGCGGTGGAAGAACACACACACACACACACACACACACACACACACACACACACACACAAGACACACACACACACACACACACACACACACACACAAGACATACACACACAAGACACACACACAAGACACACACACACACACAAGACACACACACACACACAAGACACACACACACACACAAACACAAACACAAACACACACATGCCAGAGAGAGAGAGAGAGAGTAAGAGTGAGTCACACAAACAGGCACATCCCAAGACAAACACCTACACTGGAAGGACCATCTTTTATTTATAACCTTTACATCCCTGCCCTCCAAGGTCACAGAACAGGTGTGCAGCCGGGGTTTGAAACAATGAAACGCCTGCTATTGCTTATAACACACACACACACACACACATACACACACACGAGACACAAACACCTGAGAGTAAGAGGATCAGTGAGACAGACAAGCAGACAGACAGACATGCAGAGTCATCACCCCCCCCCACACACACACACACACACAAGCATATCTCTAGACAAACACACCCAAAGGACAGTCTGTGCTATACTATATATAACCTTCATATCCCTGGACAAGGTTACGGAACAGTTGTACAGTCAGGGTCTGGAATCTTCGTAGTCTTGGTCTTCAATATTCGTAGTCTGGGTCTGGAATATTCGTTGTCTGGGTCTTGAATATTCGTAGTCTGGGTCTGGAATATTCGTTGTCTGGGTCTTGAATATTCGTAGTCTGGGTCTTGAATATTCGTAGTCTGGGTCTTGAATATTCGTAGTCTGGGTCTTGAATATTCGTAGTCTGGGTCTTGAATATTCGTAGTCTGGGTCTTGAATATTCGTAGTCTGGGTCTTGAATATTCGTAGTCTGGGTCTGGAATATTCGTAGTCGTGGTCTTGAATATTCGTAGTCTGGGTCTGGAATATTCGTAGTCGTGGTCTGGAATATTCGTAGTCTGGGTCTGGAATATTCATAGTCTTGGTCTTGAATATTCGTAGTCTGGGTCTGGAATATTCGTAGTCGTGGTCTGGAATATTCGTACACCTGATAATAGTAAGCATCATCCCGGTGAGCATTAAAGGGGTAAGGGGTGGGGGGTAGTTTGCTCTCAAGCTTAAAAAAAAAAACACACACACACACACACACATGCGAAAAGAGTTGAAATTAATATAGATATATAAACAATATAGAGATACAGTCAAACACCCACCCCAAGGCAAAATAGAGAGGCGGATGGACTTCATCAGGCCACAGCCATCCGCCGTAATCGGTTTTCTGTTATAACTGTGGCAAACCGGCTATCTCTATAATACCTGGTGTCGAGTGTTTGCCCTAAAAGAAAAAGTAGTATAGTACCAATGAAATAGTCAAAATTTGATAAATTTGAGAAGTAAATTTTGTAGTCAGAAGTAGAGTAGACAAAATCAGTTAGTTTAAATTGGGGAAGTCACATTTTGTTGTCGGATATCGAAGAAGAAATCCATTAACTACGTCAAAAAGTATTGAAACATATTTAGCATGAGATAAAGTGAGGTTGAGTTCTGGGAGGCAGGGAACGCTCAACCCCCACTCTGACAGGATCAGCCCATCTCCTTGGCATCAACATTCTGGTAATAATACGTCGACATATTCAGTACACACACACACACACACACACACACACACACACACACACACACACACACACACACACACACACACACACATACACTGCGATAAATAATTGTGTACACTTTTCGGTAGAAAAATGTTCTGGCCAAAGGCCGGTTCCTCATAAATTACAGGATGGCTATCGCTCACCAGAAGAAAATAGAAGCCTCAATGACACGAAAGGTCTTAATATTGACAAATAATTAGTGAGAAAGGTCTTAAAATCGCCAAACTTCTGGAGCGAACGCCGTAATTTATCAAAGCTAACGGGGTTAAACTTGAGGTAGAAGGGGGTCCAGGCAAACCAAAAACCTCCCCCTAAAGACGAGATAAGGTAAATAAGTTATATATATGTGCCTAAGAGATTTCATGAGAGTATTGCAGACCCAATTATAACTAGGAACAACAGATAATAAATATATAGGCTAGATAAATACAAAACAAAATATATAAATGAAACTACAAAATATAGTGTTCGAAAGTGTATTAGAGTGTGAAAGGTAGAATTTAAAGGGGGTCACCTGCTTTTTTCTCTCTTTCTCTGGCTTGTATCCATTCGGCCCCATTCAGCCTACTGTTTTAAGACGTTTATCCCCATCCAGGTGTCGATTTTTTCCTGGCGAGCGATAGCGGGCCAGTATTGTATGGTGAAATCCGGCTTCTACTTTTTCTATCGAAAACTGTACAAATTGAGCCTGCTGTCAAAAACATTTAAAAAAATATGTTGGCTCACTATCGCTCGCCAGGAAAAGATTGACACATGAATGGGGATAAACGTCTTAAAACATTAGGCTGAATGGGGCCGAATGGATACAAGCCAGAGAAAGAGAGAAAAGAAGATAAAACAAGCAGGTGACCCCCCTTCAGCTGGATGGTCACGTGATAGTCTGGTGAATGACATCTGATACCTTTATATAGAGTAATGTTAGAGGTGAGTGGCATCATTGGCAGAAGAAATGCTTGTTATTGTTCTCTCTCTCTCTCTCTCTCTCTCTCTCTCTCTCTCTCTCTCTCTCTCTCTCTCTCTCTCTCTCTCTCTCTCTCTCTCTCTCTCTCTTAACTTTTTCATGTACGGTAATTGCCGGAGGAAACGAAGGGTGGGGAGAGAGCCTTCTTTTTTCTATCCTTTCCTTCAACTTTCCTTTTCTATCGGATATGCCATCTCTACTAGAATTAAGTCCTGACCACCTCGTTTGGATAGTAAGGTCTGTGTGGCCAGTGTATCTATGTAACTCTCTCTCTCTCTCTCTCTTTTTCTGGACTTGAAAAAGGATTTGGGTGTTGTGATTAGCAGTGACCTAAAGTGTTCCAAGCAGTGCATTTAAGTAGAGAAGAAAGCTCAGAAATTATTGGGCTAAATTAAGAGGCAAATTAAGTATAGAATAAGAAAATAGTCCTCACACTTTACAACGCTCTGATACGACCTCTCCTGGAGTATGCTGTTCAATTCTGGTATCCAGCACTAAGGAAAGATATAGAGCGACTGGACAGAATACAAGATAGGGCTACAAAGCTTATTCCATCGAAGACTGAGCTGTGAGGACCAGTTGAGAGCTCTTGATCTCTTTCCGTCGAAGACACGCAGACTACGAGGTCAGCTCATTGAAACTAAAAATAGATCGCTCGAAAAGATTGTCTCAATCATAAATTAAGGGGAGATGGGTCGCTTTTCTGGTCCCCCTTTTCCCTCATGTTTAGCCCCATTAGTTTTCAGATTTTAAGCTGTTTGGCCCATTAGTCTGGCTATTTTTAGGCCTTTCGCCCTATTTCTTTGTCAATATTAAGAATTTTCGTGTCATTTAGGTGTCGATTTTTTCCTGGCGATCGATAGCGAGCCTGTAAATTAAGAAAAACCGGCCTTCGGCCTGGACATTTTTCTATCGAAAAATGTACAAATTTATCTTTAAGGAGGGTCTTGGAAGGGTGTTTTTTAAGCTTGATGGAGGTGTAGGGAGGAAATTTGAAAAATAATAATAATATGATACATAAATGAGCAAATAAATACGGCCATCCCCCTTCAAATATGGTGTGAATAACCCCCAAGATGTCGCCGCAGCTAGTGTTAAGGCCTTATATAACAGAGGGGTTTGTGATGGGTTGTGTCCAAGTATAGACACAGGGAAGGCGGTGGCTCTCAAATAACTAATGAAGACTGTGGGGCTCTGAATATTCATTAATGGGTGTGAACTGGAATATTCATTAATGGGTGTGAACTGGAATATTCATTAATGGGTGTGAACTGGAATATTCATTAATGGGTGTGAACTGGAATATTCATTAATGGGTGTGAACTGGAATATTCATTAATGGGTGTGAACTGGAATATTCATTAATGGGTGTGAACTGGAATATTCATTAATGGGTGTGAACTGGAATATTCATTAATGGGTGTGAACTGGAATTCATTAATGAGTGTGAACTGGAATATTCATTAATGGGTGTGAACTGGAATATTCATTAATGGGTGTGAACTGGAATATTCATTAATGGGTGTGAACTGGAATATTCATTAATGGGTGTGAACTGGAATATTCATTAATGGGTGTGAACTGGAATATTCATTAATGGGTGTGAACTGGAATATTCATTAATGGGTGTGAACTGGATACTACGATCATGCCAAGGGTTTGAGGGGATTGTTCATTTTGTTCTGGTCCCCCTTCTCCCTCATGTTTAGTCCTATTAGTTATCACATTTTAAGGCGTTCGGCCCATTAGTTTGGCGATTTTAAGACCTTATATCCCATTTATTTGTCAATATTAAGACTTTTCGTTTCTTATAGATGTCGATTTTAAACTGGCGAGCGATAGCGAGCCTGTATTTTAGGAGGAGAGCCTTAGGCTGGGACATTTTTCTACCAATAAATGTACATATTTATCTAGAAGGTGGACCTTTGGAATGTTTTTTAAGCTTGATGGAGGTCTAGCGAAGAAACTAACAAATAAATATATAGATAACAAAATAACCAATACACCCTTAAAATCGCCAAACTACTGGAACGAGCAGTGTTGTTATATGACATTATTATTTCATTTTAGCTACAGTGCCACTAAACAATTATACGTAGTTGAAGGTGAGTTGTTACCCTTTTATTCTTCGAGGTCTTGTCCCATCCTCTTTCAATCTTTCCCAAAAATCCCGTATAGCAAATTCCCCAATTGAACTGATACACAATCTAGATACGGCTGGACGGGAAGAACTAGCCTCTATACGGAACAAAGGGGTTGAGGACACTGTAGGTATATGTGTATATTATAAGGCTTCCAGATTGTAATGAATACAGTCTTGGAACCCGAGTACTGTTTGGGTCTCGGTTACATCCTATCGTCTACTCAGGAGAGGGACGCGAGCTTCTATTCTTAAGGGGAGATGGGCCGTTTTTTTCATCCCACTTCTTCCTCATGTTTAGCCTCATGAGTTTTTAGATTTTAAGACGTTCAACCCATTTGTTTGGTGATGTTAAGACCTTTCGCCATATTTCTTTGTCAATATTAACACTTTTCGTTGTGTTATTTAGGTGTCTCGATTTTCCTGGCGAGAGATAGCAAGCTTACAGAAATCGGCCTTCGGCCGGGACTTTTTTTATCGAAAAATGTACAAATTTATCTTGAAGGAGGGTATTGGGTTTTTTTTTTAAGCTTGATGGAGATCTAGGGAGGAAACTAAAAGAATGATTAAAATATATATATGAGGACATATATACGCCCCTCCCCCCTTAACCCCTCTGTACCGGTGACGTCATTTACATTTTATTCTAGCTATGTTTAGAGATTTTGTGCAGTTTAAGAAGGATCTGTGGTAGTAAAAAGTGTTAAGTGAGATAGTTCGAAGCCTGTTGATGGCTAGAGCAAGACCACCTATACATAGTTGGTCTTGGCTGGAGGACCTTTTGAAACTGAATACAATTGTCTAATAATAACACGGAATAAATGTATATGACGGTACTGTAAGGGTTAACCAATTATATTTTTTAGCAGCACCGCCGTTTATGGACGAAATAACTTGAACATTGACGCTACCTTAAGGGGAGGAAGTTGGTTTTTCAAGTTCTCCTCCCTCATGTTTAGCCCTATTAGTTATTAGATTTCAAGACATTCGCCCCATTAGTTTGGCGATATTCAGACCTTTTGCCCCTTTTCTTTGTCAATATTAAGACCTTTCGTGCCATTTAGGTGTCGATTTTTTTCCTGGCGAGCGATAGCGAGCCTGTAATTATAGAAGTAACAGGCCTTTGGCCGGGACATTTTTCTACCGAAAAATGTACAAATTTATATCGAAGGGGGGTTTTGTGGGTGTTCTTTTAAGTTTGATGTAGGTTTAGAGAGCAAACTAAACCCCCTCCTTAAACCATTGAGCCGAACCAGTAAATTGTGGTGCACAATACCGTCTGGGCTCCCTTAAGAATACAAGTTGGTGTGGTGGAGGTTGTTGAGTGGCGGAGAGTGGAGGAATGAACAGGTTATAATGGCGTGTGTGTGTGTGTGTGTGTGTGTGTGTTTTATTTAGAGTGGTGGAGAGATAGAGGGAGAGAGTGTGAGTGTGTTTTATACTAGAGTGGTGTGGTGGATATATAGAGTAGAGGGTGGGAGGGAGGGATCGTGGTCTATCCCTCCATCTCCACCACAGGTAGAGATGGCACCCCACCAGTCCTCCACCTGTGCACTCAAAATCTACATTTATTTATTTCATTTACATTTATTTACATTACATTTATTTTCACTGTTTTTATATTCTAGTTATTTCCGGTACACCATTTGTAGTAACTCTTGGTAATTGCTTTTTTGATGATGCGGATTAAGAGGGTCGTTTATTACTCTTGTATTTATATTACGCTTAGTTATAATCGTGTTTTATGTCACGATTTCCAACTGACCAAGTGAAGCGGCCCCACACTTCCTTTCCTTCCCTCCCATTGGCTATAGTGGTAATGATGATGATGATGTGCCAAAGGGTTGGGTCCTTAGCTCTATGAATGACGCCCCCCCCCCCCCCCTTCCATATTGTGGTGGTGATGATGGTAGTGTTAATATATATGGATGACAACCCCCCCCCCCTTCCATATTGTGGTGGTGATGATGGTAGTGTTAATATATGGATGACAACCCCCCCCCCTTCCATATTGTGGTGGTGATGATGGTAGTGTTAATATATATGGATGACAACCCCCCCCCCCTTCCATATTGTGGTGGTGATGATGGTAGTGTTAATATATATGGATGACAACCCCCCCCCCCCTTCCATATTGTGGTGGTGATGATGGTAGTGTTAATATATATGGATGACAACCCACCCCCCCCTTCCATATTGTGGTGGTGATGATGGTACTGTTAATATATATGGATAACAACCACCCCCCCCATACATATTGTGGTGGTGATGATGGTAGTGTAATATATATGGATGACAACCCCCCCCCCCCCCTTCCATATTTTGGTGGTGATGATGGTAGTGTTAATATATATGGATGACACCCCCCCCCCCCCCCCTTCCATATTGTGGTGGTGATGATGGTAGTGTTAATATATATGGATGACAACCCACCCCCCCCTTCCATATTGTGGTGGTGATGATGGTAGTGTTAATATATATGGATGACAACCCACCCCCCCCCCTTCCATATTGTGGTGGTGATGATGGTAGTGTTAATATATATGGATGACAACCCCCCCCCCCTTCCATATTGTGGTGGTGATGATGGTAGTGTTAATATATATGGATGACAACCCCCCCCCCCCTTCCATATTGTGGTGGTGATGATGGTAGTGTTAATATATATGGATGACAACCCACCCCCCCCTTCCATATTGTGGTGGTGATGATGGTAGTGTTAATATATATGGATGACAACCCCCCCCCCCCTCCATATTGTGGTGGTGATGATGGTAGTGTTAATATATATGGATGACAACCACCCCCCCTCCCATATTGTGGTGGTGATGATGGTAGTGTTAATATATATGGATGACAACCCCCCCCCCCCTTCCATATTGTGGTGGTGATGATGGTAGTGTTAACCCTCTCCAACATATGACGCGGTTTTGAGCCTATTGGGGATACTTTAAGGCCTTTGTTGCCATCAGGGGTATTTAGAAACCTTTAGTTTAGTTACTTCAACCTCTGCAGTTGTCTTTGAGTTAGCTGAGGGCAGAAAACTAATTTTGGAGAGGTAATTATAAGAGTGAGAGAACTCTATTTCTTATTGCTAATCTGGCAACCTCTGCGTCATAAATGCGTGAAAGGGTTAATATATATGGATGACAACCCCCCCCCCCTCTCCCATATTGTGATGATGATGATGGTAGTGTCAATAGCTATGAGTGACCCGGCTCCACACTTCCCCCCCTATTGTGGCGGTGATGATGATAGTGTCAATATCTATGGATGACGCGGTCCTACCTTCCTCCCCCTACCCATACAGCGGTGATGGTGATGATGATGTGCCAAATAGTAGTGTCAATAGCGGCCCCACTCTCACACACTATTCGCTGCCCCCTTCACTCATATACCATAGAGACCCTTGGAGGTATAGAGAACGGACAACCTTTTACCACATTTGTACCTATAATTCATGTTATTAATATAAATCACAACATAGTGTACTGTAGGTGATATGACACAAAGGCCTTCTGTACATACCATAAACGACACTTTAGACAGTACTGTACCATTAATTTTGACCCCAGTGATTGTATAAAGTACCAGTATGACAAAATTATAGTGTTTATAATGGTAGAGTTTATATATATATATATATATATATATATATATATATATATATATATATATTAGTATTAGTATTTTTAAGTTAGCTATGTGTTTCCAGGGTGATTACTATCGTACATTCCAATTTCAATTATTAGTTCCTGATTTATTTCAGACATATTTCCCTTGCACTTCCTCCCCCTCACACCCATCTTACTCATTTGAATTAGTATAGGTTTCCTTGTGACGTATCTGGTGTGACTTACAAGTATTTCCTGGGCAGGGCTTCGGGTGAGGTATTGGGTGGTAGTCAATGATACTCCACACTCAGAGGGCCAGGGGTTTTCACACGCACTTCAAACAAGGTTAAATAATTGCTACAGGAAATTTGTTTACTCGTGAACTCGAGGAATGTGTATGTTTGTTTTGTTTTAATTTTTGTTACATCAAATATATGAGTTGTATATATTATATTTTATTAGTTTCTTAGACAGGTTTAAAGGCGAAACCCCCTTTGCAGTCTACCTAGATATAAATCGATACCCTGTTGTTGTGTACATTATTGATCATTTAAAAGGTAGACGCATAAGTAAAAATTGTGTTTACTATGAAAACAAACAAAACCATGTTGTTTGTATCATGTGAAATGATACCACTTTACTCGATTTTGTTTTTCCCAGCTGACGGTAAATTGAATCCTTTAGACGTTCGGCCCATTAGTTTGGCGATTTTAACACCTTTCGCCCCATTTCGTTGTCAATTTTAAGTCTTTTCGTGCCATTTAGGTGTCGATTATTTCCTGGCGAGCGTATTTATCAATACCAAATCAATATCAATATCAATATCAAAGGCCTTAACCTTGGGATCCCAAGGTTACATTTTTTCATTACATTGAGCGTATTTATCAATACCAAATCAATATCAATATCAATATCAAAGGCCTTAACCTTGGGATTACATTACATTGAGCGTATTTATCAATTTTTTTTTTTTTTTTTTCATTACATTTTTTTCATGACAGATCCCAAGGTTAAGGCCTTTGATATTGATATTGATTTGGTATTGATAAATACGCTCATTACATTGAGCGTATTTATCAATACCAACCAACCAATAATGGTTATTGGCGAGTGAAAGCGAGCCTGCAATTTTAAGAGGAACCGGCATTCGGCCAGGACATTTTTCTACCGAAAAATTTACAAATTTATCTTGAAGGGGGGTCTAGGGGGTGTTTTTCTAAGCTTGATGGAGGTCTAGGGAGGAAATTAAAACAAAATATGAGTAAATGAATTACTATACCAAACAAACGGTCAGTCTCCCCTTAACTTCTGGCGCTTCACCCGGGTTTAGTAGCTCGATACAGTACATCGCTGGGATATACGGTTTCTCTTAATGCTATACTGTTTCTTATAGTAAGATACGGTTTCTTATAATGCTTAACAATACCATTATATGTAATACGATATTATTTATTTCAACACAATATTATTTAAAGGTAATGTTATTTTAATATTTTATATAATTATACTGTAAATTAATGTGAAATTTCATTTATTAATACCGGTACTGTATATACAGTATTTACTTAGGCTAATTACCACTTGATGTTGTCTTATTTAGTACCGTGTGATAGTTTCTTTAAGTGTGATGTAAGTTTTTCAAAAGTTAGAATCCTGATTGCGTACTAAAATGTATTCACTTCTATATCCATTGCACATCTCAGGGAACAATTTAAATGAAATACAATTGTATAATTTTTTTTAACCTCATTCAATCTTCAATGGGTTAAAAACGATTTCGAGTAAGTTATTTGATTGGATGCCTGAAGTGTTCATTATTCAATCTACTTCCAGACGATTTTATTGAGCTTAAGGGTGACATTTGTTAGTCAAGTGGTTACATTTAGAAGAGATGGATTTGGGCCTCCAAGCTGTGACATATAGTTACTTTGAGGTTTGAGTGACAGTGGTAGAGTGGATGTGTAGGGACTGTCATTGGTGTGTGTGAGAGAGAGAGAAAGAGAGAGAGAGATCATAGCCTAGATCTTCAGCTAAAAAATAAGGGTGAGGGTTCGTTGCGTATCACGTGTGTGTGTGTGAGAGAGAGAGAGAGGGGGAGAGAGAGAGAGAGAGAGATCATAGCCTAGATCTTCAGCTAAAAAATAAGGGTGAGGGTTCGTTGCGTATCACGTGTGTGTGTGTGAGAGAGAGAGAGAGGGGGAGAGAGGGAGAGAGAGAGAGAAAGAGAGAGAGAGATCATAGCCTAGATCTTCAGCTAAAAAATAAGGGTGAGGGTTCGTTGCGTATCACTTGGCTGGGTGGTCTATAGGCCGACTTTAGTATGCCAAATGGTTTGTGTATGTTGATGTTTGTATTTTGTTTGTGTGGGTGTATGTTTGAGGGTGGAGTGTGTGTGTGGGGGGGGGGGAGGGGGGTATGTGTGTTTGTGTTTAAGGGGGGGCGGGGGCTTTAGTTTGCTCCCTAGACCTTTATCAAGCTTTTAAAACATACTCCCCTTATTGTATGTGTAAAGTGTGTATGTCTACGTGATTGTACTGTATGTGTTGGTGTTTGTGTGGGTGTATGTTTGAAGTCTGTGTGTCTGATTGTGTGTTTCAGTGTTTGTATATAGTTTGTGTGTATGTGTATGTGTGTTTATGTTATGTGTGAACTGTGTGTGTCTACGTGTTTGTATATAGTTTGTGTGTGTGTTTATTTAGTGTGTGCCTATGTATGTGTCGGTTTTTGTATGTAGTTTGTATGTAATATGTGTGTTTATTTTATGTGTGAACTGTGTGTGTGTATAATTGTATGTATCGGTCTTGTTTCCGTGTGTTTGTGATTTTATGTGTTTGTGAATGTTTGTGTGTTTACGATGTTAAGTGTTGGTACTTGTGTATTTGACTGTGTGTTTGTGGAGCCGACCTGTGTGTTTATATGTATGTGTATCTGTAAGTGATTTATATTTAGTGTGTTTGTATGTGATTCTCTCTGTCTTTGTGTTTGTCTTTGTAAATACGCATTTGTCAGTCGGTTATTTGTATATACAGTACGCGCGTGTGTTTGTGTACCCAATTATTATCTCCGCCAATTAAGTGGAACGGAGGTTATGTATTCGCCTCCGTGTGTTTGCCTGTCTGTAAACAAAGCTATGAACCGATGTTCACGAAATTTGGTGGGCAGATAGGATATGCGCAAATGAAGAAGTTATTTAATTTTGGAGGCGAACCGGATATTTTCTCGAAATGTGTTGGGTAAATAGAATATGCTCCAAGGAAGAATGGATTCAATGTAGTAGATGATCTGGATCATATCCTGGATCCCAGATCCAGAACAATGTTTAGGCCTATGATATTAATGGTGAAGAACCAGCCAGTGCAGGAGGAGGTATGCGCTCTGCCGAGTGCCCCTCTAGTTTACTCCTGTATATTAATGAATCAACGAACAACATTCTTGGAAAATACTAATCAACTCGCCCCATTGATTATGTCTCGGAGTATTACATTAATTACCAGTAAACAGTAAAGCAAGGTTTAAATACAACTTACTAATAGGATTAATATTAGTGGGGTTTAATTAATGTAATTGTTGGTGTGGGATGTTTGTGTTGTTCGTGTTTATGAGGTCAGGTTCATGTGTTTGTTGCATGTGGTTAAGTCGTATCTCTCGCTCTCGCTCTCGCTCTCTCTATCTCTCTCTCTCTCTCTCTCTCTCTCTCTCTCTCTCTCTCTCTCTCTCTCTCTCTCTCTCTCTCTATATATATATATATATATATATATATATACACCGGTATATACAGTATACTGTAAATATAAAAACAAATCTAGTTCCTAGTTTGGCTATTTATCTTCTTACTCTTTCTTGCCCTTCTCATACAACATATTGTTCAACACACACACACACACACACACACACACACACACACACCATAATAACAATAGGCGTGTTCTCCTCGCCCCAACACCTTATACGGGGGATCCTATATGCTCTGAAAGGGAGTCCAATTCCCTTCCCCGACCTAGTATAAGGAATTGTAGTCTTAAACGCCCAACAGTGTGTTATTACCCCGCCCAGGACTGTTTATTATGTAGGTGCCACCGGTTTGGGGTACGACTATAATGATTTGTAAACCAGAAATATGTAGCATACAATCTTTCTGTAAGGCGATATCGACCTTAAATGTCTTGGCTATCATTAGACGATTTAGTTTAGTTTAGGGAAAATTAATGATATTGAGAGGTTTGATAGAGATACTGTAGTTCTATTTGTGTAGAAATATTAATGGTATTGAGAGGTTTGATAGAGATACTGTAGTTCTATTTGTGTAGAAATATTAATGGTATTGAGAGGTTTGATAGAGATACTGTAGTTCTATTTGTATAGAAATATTAATGGTATTGAGAGGTTTGATAGAGATACTGTAGTTCTATTTGTGTAGAAATATTAATGGTATTGAGAGGTTTGATAGAGATACTGTAGTTCTATTTGTGTAGAAATATTAATGGTATTGAGAGGTTTGATAGAGATACTGTAGTTCTATTTGTGTAGAAATATTAATGGTATTGAGAGGTTTGATAGAGATACTGTAGTTCTATTTGTGTAGAAATATTAATGGTATTGAGAGGTTTGATAGAGATATGTTCTATTTGTGTAGAAATATTAATGGTATTGAGAGGTTTGATAGAGATACTGTAGTTCTATTTGTGTAGAAATATTAATGGTATTGAGAGGTTTGATAGAGATACTGTAGTTCTATTTGTGTAGAAATATTAATGGTATTGAGAGGTTTGATAGAGATACTGTAGTTCTATTTGTGTAGAAATATTAATGGTATTGAGAGGTTTGATAGAGATACTGTAGTTCTATTTGTGTAGAAATATTAATGGTATTGAGAGGTTTGATAGAGATACTGTAGTTCTATTTGTATAGAAATATTAATGGTATTGAGAGGTTTGATAGAGATACTGTAGTTCTATTTGTGTAGAAATATTAATGGTATTGAGAGGTTTGATAGAGATACTGTAGTTCTATTTGTATAGAAATATTAATGGTATTGAGAGGTTTGATAGAGATACTGTAGTTCTATTTGTGTAGAAATATTAATGGTATTGAGAGGTTTGATAGAGATACTGTAGTTCTATTTGTGTAGAAATATTAATGGTATTGAGAGGTTTGATAGAGATACTGTAGTTCTATTTGTATAGAAATATTAATGGTATTGAGAGGTTTGATAGAGATACTGTAGTTCTATTTGTGTAGAAATATTAATGGTATTGAGAGGTTTGATAGAGATACTGTAGTTCTATTTGTGTAGAAATATTAATGGTATTGAGAGGTTTGATAGAGATACTGTAGTTCTATTTGTGTAGAAATATTAATGGTATTGAGAGGTTTGATAGAGATACTGTAGTTCTATTTGTGTAGAAATATTAATGGTATTGAGAGGTTTGATAGAGATACTGTAGTTCTATTTGTGTAGAAATATTAATGGTATTGAGAGGTTTGATAGAGATACTGTAGTTCTATTTGTATAGAAATATTAATGGTATGAGAGGTTTGATAGAGATACTGTAGTTCTATTTGTGTAGAAATATTAATGGTATTGAGAGGTTTGATAGAGATACTGTAGTTCTATTTGTATAGAAATATTAATGGTATTGAGAGGTTTGATAGAGATACTGTAGTTCTATTTGTGTAGAAATATTAATGGTATTGAGAGGTTTGATAGAGATACTGTAGTTCTATTTGTGTAGAAATATTAATGGTATTGAGAGGTTTGATAGAGATACTGTAGTTCTATTTGTGTAGAAATATTAATGGTATTGAGAGGTTTGATAGAGATACTGTAGTTCTATTTGTGTAGAAATATTAATGGTATTGAGAGGTTTGATAGAGATACTGTAGTTCTATTTGTGTAGAAATATTAATTCTTAAAGCTTCTGCCTACGATAGATATGATCGTCTAGTGGTAGTCAGCATAAAAGGAAAATTATACAATAGTTCTAAAGGTGTTCAAGTAGGCTACAGATTTTCAGTCGTGTAAAATACATAAATCTATTTCAATCTTTAGTTATAGTTTTGACTTGGCGGAAAATGTTATTCCTTAGCGGCTGATTTCTCAATGCTTAAAAGAAACACATGAAGCTATTGTGTGTCTGCATCTTATTAATGCAATTTGTTATAATTAACGACTCGTTTGATTGCAAAATGTCTTATTATCCGAATAATTAAGATGTAGACA
>CM064501.1:3478044-3487187 GCA_032716605.1 Paralithodes platypus
CCGTGTAGAGCGGTGGAATGTACAGGCTATCAGCCTATGCCCGAGAGGGAGTAGTTGGAATATAGAAAAAAAAAAAAAAAAAAAAAATCACTGTATACCATTATACCATTATTCACTGTATACCATTATACCATTATTCACTGTATACCATTATACCATTATTCACTGTATACCATTGGGGTTTATTTGTAACCCCTTCAGCACCATGACGCCTTTTTACCTTTGATTTTGGATAAAGTTAGACGATTTTATGCAGTTTATGGAGAACCTATGATATTCAAAGGGTTTATTGAGATAGTATTTACCCCATTGAGTCCTAAAGGTAGATTACACGTTGAAGATAATCGGGTATTGCAGAATATGATGAAAATACGTCTTGGTGCTGAAGGGGTTAACCACTTGAGGATCATGACGCGCGTTTTGACAGTATATTCTGGCTATCAGTAGAAGATTTTAGACAGCTTAGGAAGGATCTGTGGGCATGAAAAAGGTTAAGAATATCCCAAATTACCCTCTTGACTTCCATGTCCTTCCTACTCTGAAGAATAAAATCTTCTAATAACATAAAACAAACGAGTGTTGGATCTTGAAGAGGTTTAATTGTGCCCATTGAATTATATGTAGCACAGTACATAGACACAATTATGATGATAAGGTGTTTATTATGAAGCATTTGTTTCAGTACTAATTATAGAGTATTAATGCCAGTATAGATTATTCATTATACTAGACCAAATATCTTGACTACTAACCTCTATGCGCCTAACTAAAAAACGACGAGAGTAATCCAGCTAATGTTTCTACCATTTGGGAAGAGTCAAACTGGGAATAGGTGTGGAGATGTATAGATTTAGTGTTCTAGCCCTTTTTGAGTAGAGGCTAGAGGTCACGGATTTCTGGCCTCCTTATAATGAATAGACTATAGTATATTATTTAATAGACTATAGTATATTATTTAATAGACTATAGTATAATCAATAGACTATAGTATATTATTTAATAGACTATAGTATAATCAATAGACTATAGTATATTATTTAATAAACTATAGTATAATCAATAGACTATAGTATATTATTTAATAGACTATAGTATATTATTTAATAGACTATAGTATATTATTTAATAGACTATAGTATATTATTTAATAGACTATAGTATATTATTTAATAGACTATAGTATATTATTTAATAGACTATAGTATATTATTTAATAGACTATAGTATAATCAATAGACTATAGTATATTATTTAATAGACTATAGTATATTATTTAATAGACTATAGTATATTATTTAATAGACTATAGTATATTATTTAATAGACTATAGTATATTATTTAATAGACTATAGTATATTATTTAATAGACTATAGTATATTATTTAATAACTATAGTATATTATTTAATAGACTATAGTATATTATTTAATAGACTATAGTATATTATTTAATAGACTATAGTATATTATTTAATAGACTATAGTATAATCAATAGACTATAGTATATTATTTAATAGACTATAGTATAATCAATAGACTATAGTATATTATTTAATAAACTATAGTATAATCAATAGACTATAGTATATTATTTAATAGACTATAGTATAATCAATAGACTATAGTATATTATTTAATAGACTATAGTATATTATTTAATAGACTATAGTATATTATTTAATAACTATAGTATATTATTTAATAGACTATAGTATATTATTTAATAGACTATAGTATATTATTTAATAACTATAGTATATTATTTAATAGACTATAGTATAATCAATAGACTATAGTATATTATTTAATAGTTGAACTTTGAACTTTGATATTATATGTTAACCCATTTAGTACCGATGACGTCCTTTTCACTACATTCTGGTAACTAGTAGACTATTATGTTAAGCTTAGGAAATACCTCTAACCGTTAAAAGGCTGCAAACTATCTCAATTGATCGTTTTAGTTGCCACAGATCCTTCCTAAGCTAAATCAAATCGTCTAACAGTGTCTAGAATATGGTGAAAAGGACGTCACCGGTACTGAATGGGTTAACAAAGAAGGAATGTATGTGTTTGCATGTTCTAGCCACATACACAAATGCTCTCTCTCTCTCTCTCTCTCTCTCTCAAATTAAATATTTATCCAGTAAAGTAGTTTAAGAAGAAAACAGATAGTATTCTCAAAGTTGTTTAATGAATTACTCGTGAAGTGAATTATACAATCTCTCTCTCTCTCTCTCTCTCTCTCTCTCTCTCTCTCTCTCTCTCTCTCTCTCTCTCAAATGAATGACGCTACAAAGAAACATTAATTTCCAACATGAAAATATACTGCTAACTTAAAGAAGAAAACAAAAAAGCCAAACTGTAAAATATGAAATGGTCTTATGGTCTTCTACTACTCAACACATACCTTAGACTCTACAGAGGCTACACCCCCCCCCTCCCTCATGCTTAAGGGGGTAGTGCTTGGTTTTTGGTCTATATATTTATGTATTTATATATTAATATATTGTTGAGTTTCCTCGCTAGACCTCTATCAAGCTTAGAAAATAACCCCCTAGACCCCCTGTCAAGATAAAGTTGTACATTTTTCGGGTGAAAAATGTCTCGAACAAAGGCTTAATATTCCTTCTAAAAGTAGAGGCTCGCTATCGCTCGCCAGGAAAAATTCGACGCCTAAAGGGCACGAAAAGTCATAATATTGATAAAAAAAAATGAGGCGAAAGGTCTCAAAATCGCCAAACTAACAGAACGAACGTCTTAAAGCCTCAAAACTAATATGCTAAACATGAGGGAGAAGGGGGTCCATAAAAAGCGAGTACTACCCCCTTAAATAATACGGGCGTGGAGGTGAGATGTGGGTTGAGCATCAGTGGAGAGGGGTGTGGGCGTGAGTAGGCGGCCGTGATGGAGTGCAGGGAGATGTGGGGAGGAAAGAGGAGGGGAGAAGGAAAGGATGCGGAATTGTGGGGGAGTTGAGGGGGATGGGAGGAGGGAAAAGGATGGGGAGGTGGGGGGTTGAAGAGTTGTGGGATAGGGAGGGAGGGAGGGGGAGCTGAGGAGTAGAAAGTGGAGAGGCTAGGGAGGGAGGAGCGGAAGTATGCAGAGTTAGGGGAGTTGAGAGAGGGAGTGAGGGAGGGGAAATAGGTGGGGGATTGGGTAGGGAAGGAGGGAGGGGGAAAGGATGCAGAGTTGGGGAGTTGAAGTGGGGTGGGGGTAGGAAGGGGGGAGGTGGGGAGTTGAAGAGGGTGGGATAGGGAGGGAGGGAGAAGGATGGAGACTGCAAGGTAGGACTGAGGGACACGAAATTAGATACACTCAAATACAGCCTAAAATAAAATACAGCTGAAAAACTTCTTCGAAACTAAATCATACATCCTCCCCCCCCCCCCCTTTGCTACTTTGTTGTATCCTTCTTTCCTTACTATCCCTTTCTCTACTGACTATCCCTATCTCTGTGCTGTAATCCCTGCAGTGTGAGGGATGGGAGATAATTGATGAGAAAGGGACGGTGGGAAGGAGATGGAAGGTCGGTTTGTTATTGAGGTGGAGAGGGAAATAGTGGAGAGGGGGGTGGGGGGGGGAGGAGATGAAGGGAATATGTGGATAAAAAAAGAGAAGGAATATGAAAAGAGAAACGATGAGAATTTCGAAGGGAGAAGGAAGGGAAGGAAGAGGAGGGTCTAAGGCAGGAGCAAAGGTAACAGGATAAGGATAGGAAAGAAAGTGGATGTGAAGTACGAAACCGGAGATGTAGGGGAAGAAGAAAAAGGGAATGAGAGAGAGAGAGAGAGAGAGAGAGAGAGAGAGAGAGAGAGAGAGAGAGAGAAGATGCTACCATAGCCCCTACCACTTGCACAACACACACACAGACCCCCACATGACTGTAACGTTATACCCGTCCTACATTCCTTATGGGGGGATGGTTCACTTTTTGGCCGATTTTTGCATGTATTCATTATTTTTCTAGTTTCTTCCCTAGACCTCCATCAAATTAAAAAAAAAAAAAAAACATCCATTAGATCCCCCTTCTAGATTAATTTGTAAATTTTTCGGTAGTCCCGGCCTCTTCCAACATTACAGGCTCACTATCGTTCGCCAGGAAAAAAATCGACTCCTAAATAGCACGAAAGGTCTAAATATTGACGTAGAAATGGGGCGAAAGGTATTAAAATCGACTAACTAATGGGGCAAACATCTTAACATCTGAAAACTAATAGGGCTAAACATGAGGGAGAAAGTGGTCCAGAAAAACGGCCCATGTCCCCTTAACACTGTCTTCTGTTTCACTGTTTTAGACCTCCGCAACGTGTATGTATGTACAGTAGCTTACATAAGTCTTGATCCACTTTTACAAATTCATGTTTTTTTTTCTCGTGTTACAAGGCTCTCTCCTCTACGTAGCGCACGTAGTACCCGTCTTGCAACACAATCCTACCCCTACTCTATGCAACTCTCCAACCCAAGAGTGAAACGAAATTCCAAATCTTTCTTCTCTTCAACAGCTCAGATCTGAAACTCTCTCCCTGAATCAATCTTTCCCTCATCCTATGACTTAAATTGCTTCAAACTCCGTGTGTCCAGGCGTTTTGGCTCTTACATTCCTTGATTTTGGCCCTGTCACTCTTTCAACTCTGGGGGAGGCACTCGTCACAGACAGTTTTGCCTTTTGTCTCCCTCATCCCACATAGATAAAAGAAAAACAAAACAAGCTAACGAGATTTGCAAATAATAAATGTGTTTGTCCCAAGTAAACCCGGTCAAAATAAACCAACGCCCGTTACGCCCCAGGTCCACAGGAGAACTCGATAAAAGTGAGCTTATCCGAGCCCCGTGCCTGATTAAGGGCAGATGGGCCGTTTTTTTTTTTTTTTTTGGTATATTAATTCATTTATTCTTTAATTTCTTAGTTTCCTCGCTAGACCTCCATCAAGCTAAGAAAAACACCATCTAGACCCCCTTCAAGATAAATGTGTATATTTTTCGGTAGAAAAATGTCCTGGCCGAAGGCCGATTCCTCTTAAAAATTCAGGCTCGCTTTCGCTCGCCAGGAAAAAAATCGACACCTAAATGGCACGAAAGGTCTTAAAATTAACAACGAAATGGGGCGGAAGGTGTTAAAATCGCCCAACTAATGGACCGAACGTTTAATAATCTCAAAACAAATGAGACTTAACACGAGGGATAAAGGGGACCAGAAAAACGACCGCTCTCCCCTTAAGTAACATGACCCAGACAGGTGGAGGTACAGTCGGAGTCAAAAGTACCAACACCTACACATGCCATACAGTCATAACCCTTCGAATCTGTGTGCTATATTTTATTCTAGCTCTATTTTGACGACATTATGCAGCTTAGGAAGGATCTGTGGTGGTTAAAAGGGTTGGTTGAGATATTATGCAGCTTAGGAAGGATCTGTGGTGGTTAAAAGGGTTGGTTGAGATATTACGCATCTTAGGAAGGATCTGTGGTAGTTAAAAGGGTTGGTTGAGATATTACGCATCTTAGGAAGGATCTGTGGTGGTTAAAAGGGTTGGTTGAGACATTATGCAGCTTAGGAAGGATCTGTGGTGGTTAAAAGGGTTGGTTGAGATATTATGCAGCTTAGGAAGGATCTGTGGTGGTTAAAAGGGTTGGTTGAGATATATTGAAGCCTTTTATTATAGCTAGACGTCCTTCCTATGCTGAACAATATCGTCTAAAAGTTGCCAGAATGTGATAAAAAGGATGTCCCTGGTACTTAGGGCTAATACGTACACTACATGCAGTCAACCCCCCCCCCCCCCCCCCTTCGCCACCACTACGTGTTATTTTCATCCTATTCTGGTTACCGTTTGACGATTTCCTTTAGTTTGTAATCTACCCTCTACGATTCATAGGGGTAAATGCAAGCTCAATGTACCCTCTTAGTCACATAGGTCCTTCTTAAACTGCATACAATTGTCTAACGTTAGCGAGAATATAAATAGGTGTCATGGTAGTGAACGGGGTCAATATAGTTCGCCGAGAGCCTTGATGATTAGTGTGACATCTGGAGAGAGAGAGAGAGAGAGACAGTCAGTTTTTTCTCCTTGGCCTTCATAAAGCTTAAACAATTATAGAGAAAACCAAATAAAGACCCCCTTCGAGATTAATTTCTTCTTATCTTCATAACAGAAAAATACGTGTAATGGTAGATGGCCTTTATTCTCAATTTCACTCAATAAATGCTGGTGTTCCCCAGGGATCAGTTTTGGCCCCAACTCTGTTCCTCATTCATATCAATGATCTCATATCTACCACTCATAATCCAATACATTCCTACGCAGATGACTCAACACTCCACAGTTCCTTCACATTTACCAATTCTTTCACCCAACCCGATCTTATAAATTCAAAAATAAACACTGCAATTTCTCTGAACCAGGACCTTTCTAGAATTAATGAATGGGGACAAGAGAATCTAGTTTCCTTTAATGCACAGAAAACCAAGTACATTCAATTTTCTAACCGACAGAATCTCACTGACTCCCATATATTTTTTAATGATGTAAATATTCCCACTTCCCCTAGTATTGACATTCTCGGTGTAACATTAACTACTAACTTGAGCTGGACACATTATGTTAGAAGCATTGCTAAGAATGCCTCTAAAAAAACTGGGACTCCTGTACAGAGTTCGAGAATTCTTCACTGACGAGCAGTTGGCCGTAATATATAAAAGTCATGTGCGCTCTCAGATGGATTACTGTTCACCTCTGTGGGGTGGAAGTGGAGTGGTTGCATTGAGGCAGTTGGACAAAATTCAAATAAAGCTATTAGATTAATCAATAACCCTGCAATCACACAGGACCTTCCTACATTAGCCATACGAAGAAACGTTGCATCCCTTGCATTATTCTACAGATATTTTCACAGCAATTGTTCCGAGGAACTTGCTTCAATTGTGCCGCCTCTCCACATCTTTCCCCGTAGAACTAGGGCAGCTGAGAGCGCCCATGAATTTACACTGTCTCCTCCACAATGCAGAACTTCTGCTTATCAGAATTCATTTATCCCCAGAGCTACTACTCTTTGGAATTCACTTCCCTCGAATTGCTTTCCACAAACTTACACTCTACAAATGTTTAAATCCCGTTGTTACAAACATTTTATGAATGGAGGATGCCTTTAGGCACATGGACCTTTTTGTTTTATCTGTGTTTTTCCTTCCTCCGTTCATTGTCTCTTAAAAAAAAAAAAAAAAAAAAAAAAAAAATAACAAATTAATTTTAAACCCCCCTTTGAGATAAATAACACATTAATTTTAAACCCCCCTTTGAGATAAATAACACATTAATTTTAAACCCCCCTTCGAGATAAATAACACATTAATTTTAAACCCCCCTTTGAGATAAATAACACATTAATTTTAAACCCCCCTTTGAGATAAATAACACATTAATTTTAAACCCCCCTTTGAGATAAATAACACATTAATTTTAAACCCCCCTTTGAGATAAATAACACATTAATTTTAAACCCCCTTTGAGATAAATAACACATTAATTTTAAACCCCCCTTTGAGATAAATAACACATTAATTTTAAACCCCTCCTCGAGATATTTTTTTGTTTTTATTAATTTCACCACATCACCAAACACCTCCAAATGAAATTACTGAAAGCATATAAATTATGTGATCCACCAGGATTCGAACCCGGGTTATCACACACCAATTTTTAGACACCTTAACCATTACACCACCCAGACGGTTAAAGGTTTATGCACACGCCTACGACTTATTATCCATTCTCGAATACTGGATATTAATCTAATCATGTTCATATTCCCACCGCACAATGGTAGCCTAATGTTTAATGAAGTGAGATGAAGGAATATTCATGGGGCACAGATCATTTAGAAAGGCCTCGTTAATTTGAAATCCCTCTTCGAGATAAATAATACATTAATTTGTACCGTAAATTCTATCATAACCGAATTATGAAAACAACAACTGAGAATTGTTAAGAAAAAATAATAATATCTAAGATTGCACATTATTTTGGTTAGCCTGTCGCTGCGGATTTGTGTGTGTGACTGTGCACTACGTAGGGACTCAGTAAAAGATGGAGGAGCGGGAAAGAAGGGTTAATTAAATAAGATCAGTTGCCAGAGAGAGAGAGAGAGCATGGGAGAGTGAGAGTGAGAAGAAGTGTGTGTAGGAATGAGAGTGAGAAATGTGTGAGAGAGTGAGTGAGTGTACGTGAGAGTGTGTGTGTGAGAGAGTGAGTGAGAATGTGAGAACATTGTGGTAACTAGTTAAGTCGTATTGTAAATTTTACTCTATTCCAATACCGTTAAGTGATTTTACAAATCTTAAGAAGGGCCTCTAAAAATGACTGCAATGACGATATTATTTTATTAATTTACTACCCTATAGTCCGTTTATTATAAGTAGGTGTGTGTGTGTGTGTGTGTGTGTGTGTGTGTGTGTGTGTGTGTGAGGGCCTCTAAAAATTACTGCAATGACGATATTATTTTATTAATTTACTACCCTATAGTCCGTTTATTATAAGTAGGTGTGTGTGTGTGTGTGTGTGTGTGTGTGTGAGGGCCTCTAAAAATTACTGCAATGACGATATTATTTTGTTAATTTACTACCCTATAGTCCGTTTATTATAAGTAGGTGTGTGTGTGTGTGGGTGGGGTGTGTGTTGTGTTGTGTGTCGGTGTGTGTGTGTGTGAGGGCCGCCTAAAAAATTACTGCAATGACGATATTATTTTGTTAATTTACTACCCTATAGTCCGTTTATTATAAGTAGGTGTGTGTGTGTGTGTGTGTATGTGTGTGTGTGTGTGTGGTATATATTAATTTTAGTATTCCAATTTAACCATTATAATTATCTATGTTTATATGTTATTAATTTTGTTTAAACGAAGATATAGACGTCTCCCTTTATATCTCCCCCTAACTACCAGAGTGGAAACAGGAACACCCCCTATGTCCCGTATAATTGTTATGGCCGCCTATAAACCCCAATACTACAGTAATAAAACAATGTTGTTGGACCCTATAGTGGTATCATTTTAAGTAGGCCTGAAATCGTAAGCCTGGTAGTCGTAATCGCTCGTGTTCACTCAATGAAGAAGTGGATTTATTAGGATTATGAGAATATGAGAG